>SKCR01047725.1:0-79129 GCA_019454045.1 Zanthoxylum bungeanum
AATTATGTTTGATTATCATTTATCTGAACATGATTCAAACAGTTAAATAAGAACAAGATGGTGCCAGTTTCGATTGTTTTTTTAATCTAGCTTGTTTTCTAACTGTTGTTATGGTAATGTTTGAATGGACGGATAGGTTACTGTTGCTTACAACAAGGACACTAGCCCTGTCAAGCTGAACTTGGGTGTTGGTGCTTACCGAACTGAGGTAATTGCCAAATTGCAAATTATGTTTTTGTTAATGATCTAAATGTAGTAGATTGATATCACCATTGCTGGTATGACAGGAAGGTAAACCTCTGGTTTTGAATGTAGTGAGAAAAGCGGAGCATCTCTTAGTGAATGACGAGTAAGCTACTAGATTTTAATTGTTGTTTCTGTTTTTCATTTTATGTTAATGCAATTTATCATTGATGGCTGTGTTATGTGTCTTACAGGTCACGAGTCAAAGAGTATCTTCCTATTGTTGGGCTTGCAGATTTTAATAAATTGAGTGCAAGGCTCATATTGGGTGCTGACAGGTAAAAGTTTTTGTAATATATTTTGTTTATAGATATAACAGTTGGGGAATGTGTCAATAGACAGAGGAACGTAATATTTTTGTGAGGAACATAATATTTTTGTGAGTGTATAGATATGTATTTATTTTATTTGGCCGTATTATGCATTTATCAATTGCTTTATGCAACATTTTGCTGATGTTGCACAGCCCTGCGATTAAAGAGAACAGAGTGACAACTGTTCAGTGCTTGTCTGGAACTGGTTCTCTGAGGGTTGGAGCGGAGTTTCTGGCTAGGCATTACCACCAAGTAAGGAGCTTTACACTTTTTCTTTCTTTTTTTTTTTTCTTTTGCTTTTGCAAGCAATATTATTGACACTGATGGTATTTAACTTGTCCACCTTGTTTCCCAGCTCACTATATATATTCCACAGCCAACATGGGGAAATCATCCAAAAATTTTCACTTTGGCAGGATTGTCTGTGAAGACTTACCGTTACTATGATCCAGCAACACGTGGGCTAAACTTCCAAGGTGAGCTCTATATCAATAAATCGTCCCTCTTTTTGACAATTTTTTTCATCCTTTACTTTTTCTCAGTACAAGTGATACTTTGTTGTATTGTTTATCCTATAGCTTATATTGGATTATTGGTTAAAAATTATAGGTCAATGATTTTGATGAGTCTTTTTAATTTATTATCTCTGCTTACCAGCAAAAACTACCTTCTTCAATATACTTTCAACTTTAAATCCTGATCACAGGAGTTCTCTTTGTTTTATGGTCCCCCATATTTTCCTGTTTGGTTACTTATTTGTTGATTAGTAGTACCAGAAAATTCTGATTGTGATTGTGAGTAAGTGTGGTGTTCTATGGGCTATGTCTCTTACAGACTTGTACTAAAAGAGTTTGGTTTGGCACACGTTGGACACTTGTTTCCTTTCGGGTCCGGCTTTCTTATGGACAGTTACAGGAGAATGTGCCTTTATTTACCTAAATAATTATGTTGTATTATACCAAATTTTAACATTGCTTGTGAGCTTTATAGTTGTCTTCAGTCTTTGGTTCTTCTATGAGCAAAATAACCCCTGTATAAAAATACACACACAAATTTATGTCCATTGTGGTTATCAGGCTTGCTGGAGGATCTTGGTGCTGCACCATCTGGAGCTATAGTACTTCTTCATGCATGTGCTCATAACCCAACCGGTGTTGACCCGACGCTTGAGCAGTGGGAGCAGATCAGACAGCTGATGAGATCAAAAGGATTGTTACCTTTCTTTGACAGCGCTTATCAGGTACCTGGCACATGGCATATGGTGGATAAATTTGAGGCGAAACTCAGAACAGTTTAGAATATTGAATATGTATCAGCAATTGATTGTCTGCTAGATTATACCACAGTGACTGATAGATGATTTTTGACATTCCAGGGTTTTGCAAGTGGTAGCTTAGATGCAGATGCAAAATCTGTTCGAATGTTTGTTGCAGATGGTGGTGAATGCCTGGTAGCTCAGAGTTATGCAAAAAATATGGGACTCTATGGGGAACGTGTTGGTGCCCTCAGCATTGTAAGCCACTAAGCTTCTATATATAAGTAATTGTTTTTACTATGAATTATTGTACATTGAACGTTTGATAGAATTAGACTAATGTCCTAAAAGAAAGAATAATCATCACGTACATTTGCAGATTTTTCATGGATTAAAAAATCTCCCTTGAGGTTTTTATAATGTGACTTGCCTCATGTCTAGAATAGGCGGCCAGCAACTCATATTGAAGCAAAACTTAGGCATATCAGTTTTTTGTTTACACTAAATGGGCCATCTTCCCCACACTTAGGGGAGAGTGGTGCTGATATTGCAACCTCATAGGATCTGATTATTACATATGCTAAGCTGGTGGAGTGGTTATAGAAAATGTCCAAAATGTAAATAACAATACTAATTTATTGTTTTTTTTTTTATTTTTTATAGAAACTGAGTGTTGACCGGATCATGGTTTCTTTCTGGTTGCAAGTTGTTAATAATAGTATTTTACAGGTCTGCAAGACAGATGATGTGGCAAGCAGGGTTGAAAGCCAGTTGAAACTTGTGATTAGGCCGATGTATTCTAATCCACCTATTCACGGTGCATCAATTGTGGCTACAATTCTCAAGGACAGGTAAATAACTTAGACTTTGACTGCGCAAACTTGTATTTAGAACTTACTGATGTACATTGTTGCAAGGCTATCAGTTATTTAGTTTGATTTTATTGGATCTCTCTATTTCAATTTCACTTTGGGAGTATGAAAATTACCATTTTTAGATGCACTGATATTTTTGTGCTATATCTTTAATTGGAGTTCCCATCCTTTCTTGCAGCAATATGTATAATGAGTGGACTCTTGAACTGAAAGCAATGGCTGACCGGATAATAAACATGCGTCAGCAACTGTTTGATGCTTTGTCTGCTAGAGGTTTTATACCAATCCCAATTTATCCTTTCTTATATTATTTTGGATTATACTCGATTTTCCCCTGGCATCCAAAATGAGGCTAGTAGATTTGGTTTAATCAATGTCTATAATACGTCTCAAGTCAGCAAAGCCTTAAATTTAACAATTTGTGGTCTGGTGCTTGTCTTAAACATAATTATTAAAAACCATGCAGCACCTCCTAATATTTGTCATATTTTGTTTTGGGTTATATTACCCTTTAGCGTCAATAAGACTTGTTTCCCTGACTTCTATAAACCTTAGGGTGCACTATATTGTACTGTATGTATTTATTAGGATGTGTTAAATTTAACACAGTAACACCTTTGGTATAGTATGGATTGCAAGGTTAGAAAACTTGGTATGCGGTGCGATGCGATCCCCACGTGAGGCGAGGCGGGCAGCCTTGAGGCAGTCGAGGCGATAGTATCAATCCGAACACGAAAAAACTAAAAGCATCAAAATAAATCATCTACAATAAATCCATATTAACTAATACATAAAAACATCCATCAAAAGTAAACAAAATGAAACATAATAAAATAGGTTTATAAAATAAAATGACCGTTAATATCTAAATAGACTATATTAGTGACTGATAGCATGAAATATGGGTTCGAAGTGTCATCCTCCAAAGAGTCAACATCATATATAATTTATATCATAAATAAATCTATTAAAAATAAATTATAACTAATAAATAAATATATTGATTATTTTTAAAGATAATAATTATTGTCATTTTTGGCAAAGTATTGGTGTCGAGCTACCTTATCAACGTGGTTAACAACTATGCAATAGTACAAATATAATTGGCAATGGAGTTGTCGGTCGGAATCATTGAAAATTTATTTATTAATTTAAAAATAAATTAAACTAATTAAAATTATTATTCAATTTAAATAATAAAGAAAACCTGTTCAAAGGGTGATGCTATTTGCACTATAAAATAGCAAACCTGTTCAAACCTAAGAAAACCTGTTCAATTTCTAACCAAACCTGTTCAAACCTAGGGAGAGAGGTAGTCTCAATTATGCAACGTGGGTGATTAAATTTTGAAATTCGGCTAGCCTAACAAAATTATGTCGTGCATGATTGTTTAAAGGGTGATGCTATTTGCACTATAAAATATACTATGAACAGCCATATTTAATAAAATTTTATATTACTAAAACAACCCTAATATAATTTACTATTAAGGACAATTTATTATAATTTAATGAAATAATTATTTCTTATCACAAGGTACAATTATCCTGTCTTAAACCCAATTATTATCCTCTTCAACCTAAAAAATTATTAGTTTTAATTTAACCTCAAAATCTAATCATAAAGAATGGCCATGGCCAACGCACGAGATTTTCGGGCTTTGGGAAGGATTCAATGTACGCAGCCTTACTCGTTTTCGTGATTTGAACCTTAAAATCTAATTTTTTTTTTGAAAAAATAATTATTTTTAACAAATGTCACCCATGAAAAACCAAATTATTGTTTTTTTAGAAATATTATTTGGGACTAATTACATAAAGCTTAGTGGCATGATCAAGGAACTAGCTATGCGCTATACACTTCCCAACTTTTTCTAGTTTACAGAGTTGATTGGAGAGACATCAATACACATTCTCTATTATGTTGTGTAATTGAAACTGACTTATAAATCATGAAGAAATGAAATTAGCTTAGTTGAGAAGAACCATAACTAGTCTTATAATTAAAGACAATGAATGGCCCATTCAAATATAAGAAAATCTTTGGAAAAATGGCATCAGCATTGAAACTTGCTTTTGTTCTTCACTTTTAACCAACCCATATGCATTCACGAATCACGATTCATGGCAATTGTCTTAAAGAAAACATAAATAATACAGACATTGAAGCCTGGAACATATATTTCATGAACACTATCATCAGATTCGACAAATCAGATGAGAAGAATGAAGAAAAAATAGTAAAACAAACAAAGAAAAAAAAAAAAGAGAAAAGCCAATACATGATGAGACAGACTAGTGTGTGAATGAGTGTAAAGAGGAAACAAATTAATGAGGACTATTTTGGCATTTAAAAGTGTTAATAATAAAAATTAATTTTTCAAACTTATTGCAAAGTTATTCAAATTATATTTTAGTGTGCAAATAGCGCCATTCTTATTTATGTAGTTGGTCTGCCATACACAATTATTTGATGCATGCTTATAAGCGGTCTGCACTAGGGGGTGGCAATTTGGGTCAGGATTCGTTTATTCGTTCGATTCGATTCGCTTTAAAGCGAATACGGGTTTGAAAAAATGGATTCGTTTAATAAATGGGTCAATTCGATTTGATTCGTTTATTAAACGAATCGAATACGAATTTAAGCTCATTGATTCGTTTAGAATTCGTTTTATTATTTTCTTTTACTAATTATTGTTATTTTTCAATTAAGATTTGAGAAATTATGGCTAATTACCATATAAAAAAAATAATATTTTCGATATTTGGTGAGGTATTTTTAATAAATATATTAATTACATATTTTATATGTATATATTTATGAAGAATTAATGTAAATCAACTATGGTAAATTATGATATTAAATAATATCATGACTGAACGAATATTCGTATTCGATTCGTTTAATAAACGAATCGAATGCGAATCCTAATATTAGGATTTGTTTAATAAACGAATCGAATACGAATCCATCACATTTCGATTCGATTTGTTGATTCGTTTCGCCACTCCTAGTTTGCACTGCATTAAACATTGTGCAGTGTTTGTCTGTCAACATTAGATTGGTGTGCAATGCATTAATAATTTTGAACTATGTTTGTCACATAACTTGGCTGATTAGGCTGGTCTAATTATTTTTGACTAATTCACATCGCATAATCAAAAACCTCTTTCCCTGGATTTAAGCGGGTCTAGTTACATTTTGTTATAATTTATTTGGATTAAACTATAGTTTTGAGGATGAGCCTTGGTGTAACAGTAAGGTTACTCCATTATGATTTGGAAGTCACAGGTTTGAGTTGCGAAATAGTCTCTTGGAAAAAAAAATATAAGGTAAAACTGCGTACATATTGAATCCTCCTCAGAGCCCACGGTGTGGGAAGCATCGTGCATTAGGACATCCTTCCTTTAAAATATTATTTTAATTAGTTGAGTTTAGTTTTATTGATAAATAAATCCTTGATGATTACAAGCAGCGGTTGCGTTGCTAGTGGCGGCGGCTAGTAATGATTTTATTTTTATTAATTAACCTTAGTAATTGTAATTTAAAAATAAAATACAGTCCATATGATACTATGTTGATTTAATACACCATAATACAATACATTACAATGTACACTGAAGCACACCATTCATTTTTTTAATCCCTTTCAATGTACTAAAATTGGCATTAAAATTAATTTTCCTTTAAATATTTTGATTTATCTTCACCTTCTTCTAGCCCCCTGCTTTTATCGTGTATAAATCTGTGCTTCTGAAGGTAATATATTGACACAGCAGGACATCAGCAGCCCAATTCTTTCACTTTGATCTTATTTGAATAGTATCTGTGGTTACAATTTGATTTCAACATATATATATGCGCTAGTACATTCAATCTTTAAAATTTAAATGCATTTCACTTTAATGTTTGGCAGGCACTCCGGGTGACTGGAGTCACATCATCAAGCAAATAGGAATGTTTACATTCACAGGGCTGAACAGTGAACAAGTTGCCTTCTTGACCAAGGAGTACCACATTTATTTGACATCTGATGGGTAAGAAGATCTTTCTTTCCCCAATGATTAGTGCTGAAGAAGGCCTGTGTTGTTCAAACTAAAGGACAGAGATAAGGAGGAGCATTGTATCTCATTCCTTCTGTTAGGTTTTGTTTATTGCTTGGGAATTATTTCCTGGATAGAAATTTTGCTTCCAGAAAATTATATTTTCTGGTACATCTGTTTTTCATTTAGTTTATCCACTTGTGCATAGGGGGGGTGCATGGGTCGGGTTGAGACTCAACCCACCCAACTAACCCAACCCACATATTTGCAGGTTGGGTCGGGTTAGGTTATGGGGTTGGGCTTTTGGCCTAATTTCAAATTAAATAGTAAAATAATTTATAAATAGATTTACTTAAATGCTAAAAAGACAGCAGCATAACAAATTAATAAAGTAGGATTAATGTTAAAACATCACAAATAATCATTTTCACTAAGTTCATAATCTAAATACATAATTAAATTACAAATACATAATTAAATTATGAATACACAATTCATAAATAGTTAATCACAACAATAAAAAAATAATATATGGAGCTTGACCAAGAGGATAGAGTTTTGTTTTGTTTTGTTTCTTGTTTAGTGTTATTGTTAGGGTTGGATATCTTAAAAAATGAAAGAAAATATTTAATAAATATATGTGGGTTTGTGGGTTGGGTCGGGTTAAAAAAATTCCAACCCAACCCCAACATGCAAACCCCTACTCAACCCACACCTAACCCTTGCAGGTTGCCCCGTGGGTCGGGTCGGGTTTGCACGCTGAAAAAGTTTCATATCAGTACCCAAAAAAATAGTATTTTTTTTCTCCTTTGACCATGAAGAGTTCTTGTGCCATCGGCTGCTTTAGCAAGAAGTTTCCTTTTGAGGACAACTTCACTCTGCCACTGTGAAGCTGGGAAAAAATCCCGTTCTGATAGTACCTCCACGCAGTATGCAAGCACTTATTCTTCATTATTTGTGTCCTGCAATTATCCTATCTAAATTCCCACATGCCCGTCTGATCCATTTATTTCATTTCTTTGACTCTGGTCTTCATTTTACTCTGTTTAGTTCTTTAAACTTATGAAAGCACATGGTGAGGATTCTAGCTTTTACAGAAGATTTACACAATGAATATGTATTTTGAAGAACCAAAGGTTTCAAGTTTATAAATCTAGGAAATGTAGACTTCAATTCTTGACCTTCTTGGCTTTTCTTGACCGTATTTGCAGGAGGATTAGCATGGCAGGTCTTAGTTCAAAGACTGTCCCTCATCTTGCAGATGCTATACATGCTGCTGTAACCCAATTGGGCTAAAGATCATTCAGACAAGAATTCATGCTCTAAGGAATCTTGGTTTTTAAGTGACCCTCTGCATTGCAAATGTGAGTGCGTAGAAAATGCATAAATAAAAGTTTATATTAAGACAATTCCGGTATTTTGATTTTGGTGTTGCATTGACTTTCCACCAAAACTTGATATGTTTATTTAGCAGATGAAAAATGAAAGTTGTGACAGTTATTTATTTTTATAAAATTCAGTGATTTTTTTTGGTATTTTCTTCATTTTATAAAATGAGGATGAATGTATCATATTTACACACACCGTTTCATGGGGATAAATCATAAAGCTACAAGCAGTCTTACTAGTGAGAGCTCACTAGGAGTATTGTTGGTCGAAGGAAAAAAGTTGCTCAGGGTAGAATAAGAAATCAAATAGCATGTTGTTAGGCCATGTTCTCTTGATTGAAATGAAACAAGAGAGGAAAGGAATACCAATTTCTTTCCCATTTCCATTATTTGATTATACAAATGGCGAAGAAATTTTGAATTTATCTAAAATTGTGGAATTTATATTCCTCACCAAAAGCTCTTGCATACAGGAAAGACTGAGAAATGGATGAGAATTCAAAAGGAGAGGAGAATAGCTGTAGGAATTTGAGTGCAGGTGCTGTGAGTTTGATGCATTGGGGGTGGTAAAGGGAAGCTAAGCTAGGGAAGCCATGGGCAAGGCTTGATGCCAACAAATGCGTAAAAAAGTTTGTTGAAAAACTAGATTAGGCTCAACCTTTTTCAGAACTATTTTGTATTAGAGTCCGCTATCATCACATCCGGGCCGTTTGATCAAATTTATTATTATTATTATTATTATTATTATTATTATTATTAATCTTAGCAAAATCCAGTACTAGAGCCCCTGAACCCGTTGATTTTATGAATTTCAAAGGTAAAAACAAAATACAAGTGTCGTTTGTGGGATATTGAATTTAAAAATAGTTAAAATGTAAAAGGTTCCATCCAACCGGGAGTCGAACCTGTGCTAATAACTACTATACTAAGAAAGCTGAACCAAACCTAAATTTAACCCAATTCAAACTCCTCTACAAAAGAAAACAAATCTTTCATTTTTTTTTTATATTTGTTTTGTTAGTGTTTATAATAAATTTTTTTCTTAAAAAATTCTACTTATATTAATAATTTCTTTTACAATTATTATTATTATTGTTTTAAATATGTCTTTTTCTTCTTTTGTAATATTTTTTTAAAAAAAAACTATTTATTTATTATATTATGAATAATAAAATAAAATAAATTCTATTTAGTTTATTAGCTTAATAAGAAATGAAATTAACTATAAACCATGTATATTCATATAGTTTATGAAGTCTAACTCATTTTATGTTTTAATTTTTTTGATATAATAAAATTGCTAAAATTTATCATTAATTGTCAATTTATTATGAGATTTTAATCACAATAATATAAATGTTATCATGGTAATTTTTTTTATAGTGTCTGCAAAATTATTTATATTCATTAATAATTTAATTTTTTTAATTACATTAATTATTAAATAACATTGAATAAATAAATTTTAATTGCAATTTAAAATAATTTATTTATTTATTATTTTATTTTTTACATTAATTAATTTATAGTTTTATTATTTTTATATAAATTTAATAATAGTACGGATGGTTTAATGCAAAAGGGTAAATTTATAAAGAAATTATGTAATTTCCTTCCCACAAAAATTTCACGTACAAAACAAATAATGAAATTAAGTTTCATCCTCCTTTCATTTCCTCACTCTCATTTCTTCCGATCAGGGTCAATTCTGAATATTTGAGGCTCAATGTCATTTTTATATTTTAAAGCACATGACCATACAATAATGTTATGATAAAAAAATCGCATTGCCATTAGTTATTTGAGGCTATATAATTAAAAAAAAATGGAGGTGTCTTCGACTTTGCTTCCAACCAAACACCATCTTAGAGTAGTTAAAAAAAAAAATGAACAAAGCAAGAGATTTTGATTACATTCTGTACATCCAATGATTTACATACAGAGGTGGAAGGAAGAACTATAGAAAAAACTACTAGTAACTTACCCGCAAGAATCCTACAAACAATAAAGTTGATATGTACACTTTTGACAAACTTTCTGACAATCAGCCTTCTCTTAGTTCATCTGTTAAGTCTTTCATCTTGTTTCTTTCTTATTGGAATTTTTTTATGTCAATGACGAGCTGTTGGACTCCTTAGGCCACTCAAGTTTTCAAGCTTCTCTAGATAGGAGAACTTCTTTGTTGGGTGCGATTGCAGAACCTTCGACCTGACAGTTGGAGTTTCATATTCCCTTTTTAATTTGTTATCCGTCCAGAGATTCTCCTTCTTATCAGTTTTTTCCGGTTCCACTTCCCAACCCATAAAATCTGAGAGCGTCATTGAATTTGGTGTATCTGGCATGTCTTCGCCTTCAAATTTTGGAGAGACTTGGACAGGTTCTGCCTTCTGAGCTTGGGAGTCAGCAAAAAGGACATCATCAATCCTAGACATTACTGTGTGAGCCAAACTTTCTATTATCCTGGAATAGCTCTCCAGGATAGCATGTCCAACGTCCTGTGTAATTTCACAACAACATATTCTAAGTCTCTTTAAACTTGTAAAGTCATTTGAGAATCGTAGAAAAATAAAATGAATGTTGTTCCGAATACGTACCACCCGTTGTACTGTGTCAAGATTGTGAAATTCCAACTGCTGTTTGAGTTTTTTCCTTGGATATGCGTTTTTGGATTAGAGTTTCGCTTGAAACTGTTCTTTCTCTGTCTTGTCCATTAGGAGCAGGATGGTTTCTGCTCTCTCCTCAAACAGTTCTCTCTTCTCCAGCTCATGCTCCCCAGGATGATTTTCCATCCTTATAGTTCATCTTCCTCTTCCAAATCACGATAGAGGCTTCGATTCTGTTCTTCAGATCACAACTGAGTGCTCATTTGACAAGTCCATGGTCGCTAGGAATTGTTCAGGGTCGAAGTGGTCTACGGTTATGCTCTTGTAAATTATATCACCGAGGCTGGCTCTCCCATTCTACCAAAACATATTAGAAATGAAAAGTCAATGTAAAGAATCTTCTTAAAATGAGAAAGTTTTATTTGTGTGTGTATATATTACCTTTGGGAGTGATTCAATGTAGCTTTCAGGAATCTCCATTTCGGATAGTACTTGAGCATTTATGGCCATGGCTGCTTTCAGAACTTGATTTACAGAATCCTTCTGAGCTTGTATCCTTCTTCTTGCCTCTTCTGATAGCCCCCCATTTTGGGGAACCTTAACAGTAGGAATCCACCACTTGTCCTCGTGCCTTGTGGGTGTTTTGTCTGAGTCATTGTCTTTCTTAGACGGATACCAGAATTCATTTTCATATCCGAAATCATCTAGGCATTCCTATTCATTTTAATAATATGTGACCAGAGGTAAGACTCTCTGTGAAAAACAAGTTCATGCAGAACATTAACTCTCTCTATCTACTGTAAATAATGCAGATACTTACAATAAGCATGGCATCAAGTTTGCCAAGTGCAGGTATATCCATGCATAGATCATTTCTTTGCTTCGTCACCATAATCTGTCAAATTAGGACAAGGTGAGATTCAGGAAATATGTTTAGTACAAATGTGCTTAGAATGAGAAGAGAGATTGTATTACCTCCATACTTGTACCATCCTTGGATTTCTGCTGTGAAGGAACAAATTCAACAATGTAATCACTTACGGATAGAAGCCAACTAATCTCTTTTCTCCATCTTGCTTTTCTCTCTGGGGGCATCGGCTCTAATTTCCTTTGTTCTCCGAAAATAGACGCTGCGTTTGTATTCGAACAGAAGACAGTTGAAGAACATGAGTCAGGATTTTCAGGATACACAGTTAATAAGAGCAAATGCTTCCATATTAATGACAGCAGAGCATTTTTATCATTTCAAATACCAGCAAGGTTTGTAATGGCATTTGACAAAGCCAAAGCGGAAGAAACACCCTTTCCACCACCTGACATATCTTCACCCAGTAGCAGCTTTGCAAACTTGTCCTTCATCATTTCAACATCTGCAATAAAAGCACAAATAGAAAATCGTCTTAGAATGTGTTCGTGTTCGTGTTCTTGACTGATCTGTAGAATGATTTCTGATATAATGAATTGAACCTGAGGGTTGCCTGTCTCGAGGACTTGGAAGAGGCAGAGGAGGAGGAGCATCATGCCTTTCGCGAAGACTTTGTGCCGGAGGACCATCAACAGACTCCATTCTACGCGAAATAGGACCTCTTTCCCGAGACAATGCAAAGCTTAACCTCTGATCCTCCAACGATAAGTCAGGTAACGCCATATCATCATCAACATTCCCTCCATCATTTGATTCATCAAGAATCACACTGTGCACTTGTCTTTTTCGTGTCCCGAACATCTTTTTCAAGCTTAAAGATCTCAATTTCTGAATGCTATGCCAACGTTCCAATGCTCGAACCATTGAAAAGTGAATCTGTCCCTTAAATTTCTTCTTTGTTCAACAATTAAACAATGAAGAAATGAACCCACAAAGCTTGTAAAATCAAAAACCCTTTATCCTTCTCTGCTTGTCTCTGTGTTGTTATTCGAGACAAAATAGGAGACGGACAAGCAATCTTTTTTCTCTCTAAATAAGAATCTATAATTATAAAAAAGTTGAAATTTCTTTCAGCTGGCAAAAAGCTAATAATTTGTGAATGAATGGTTGAGAGGCCAAGCTGGCAAAAACCCCGGGAAAAACATAACTGTATAACACTAACTTTGTTTCTTAACTTTGCGGCCCTCCCCTTTTCTCTCAGGCCTTCAACATATATTAAGACGATTACATTTATAAATTTAGTCAACAGTTCCAATTTTCAAAATAACAATGACTTTTAATTAAGATGACACACTTTTGTTTATTATTATTAAAAAAATAAAAATTCAGAAATATGTCAACATATATGATTTCGTCTGTTACAAAACCAAATAATTCTTCCCCACACTCGATGACAACACCGGCTCGACCCTTTTATTCGATATATAATTATCAAAGTTTTTATTTATTTTTTAGCAACATGAATATAAAGATGACATAAAAATCTTTCTTTAATTAAAGAAATAGCATAATGTAGGAATTAGAAAGTCGTTTTTGTTAAGGTTGTATGTTTTTTCAACTTACCCAAGTCTAAATTATTAGGATCCCTTAAAGGTGCTAATCATGTGCAGATCCCAAAAATATATAATTTCTCCGTCAATTATTATCAACTAAAATTTGAAAACAATCTCATATGATAACATTATCTCATGATTATTTTTTAATGTGTGATATCTTCTCATATCAGAAACAAATAACATCTTAGCTTTTCTTATCTATGAAGATGAAATATGGAACAAACGTATTATAAAAGTAAAATATAATTATTAAAGCTTTTATTTCTTTTACCAATAATAGTACATAGATAACACAAAGTCTTTCTTTAATAATGAAACAGCATAATGGGTGAATCATCATTTTTTATTTACTAACTTTTAAAAACAATCATATATGTTAGAAATCGAAATAAGAGAGATGAAGAAAAATATACTACTTTTCTTAATTTCAATATGAATTACAAATTACCTTTATATAGATATTACAAAAGGATCAATATTAATTACATATCAACTAACAATTAATATTAATATCATATCAAAATTTGTTCTTATCTGAGAGGGTTTCAAAACATCATATCGATGTTGTAATTCATTCACAGAAGTTTTATATATATATATATATATATAAATGGAAATTCCCATGAACAAATCATGATTCGCAAAGTCGATAGTTTATCAAGTATATAGATTTTGTTGTTTGGAGTGTTTGGTAACTGAGAAAGTTAGAGAAATTACTGAGAAAATTATCACAAAATTGAAACTTTTTACTTATATTCTCATTAATGAAAAATGATGAGATACACTTCTATTTATAGTTATATCTTAAGTCACAATCAAGCATAAGCATAGCATACGTGCACATACATCTTTAACTAAGCATGAGCCTTCAACCTCAACTGATCATCGTCTAGTAACAGCACACACGTGCACATTCCTTATATCATATCATCCCCCCCTCCTCAAACTCAAGGTGGTTTGGAATCACATTGAGTTTGCTGCGGAATCTGGAAAATGAATCAAAGGAGAATAAAGACTGAAGCCAAGTGAGTTCTGCACAAGCTGAAGCAAATGCCCTGTACTCAGATTCAGTACTAGATCTAGATCTAGCCACTATTTATTGCTTTTTGGAGAACCAAGAGATGAGATTGTTACCCAAGTAAATACAATAAGCATTGATGCTCTTTCTGTCATCTAGATCAATAGCACAATCTGCATCAGTGTAGGATGTCAAGGACATGTTGCCTGTGGGAACAAACTGCAACCCATAATGGATAGTGGCTTGAAGATACGTTTGCAGGCTTGCCAATGCATATCAGTGGCTGAGCTTATAGACAAAGTATGCCAAGTCTGGTCGTGTTAATGTGACATACTGAAGGGCACCTACTATACTTATGTACTAGGTGTTGCCAAGAGTTCTGTGTAACTTGGAGGTGGTACTCATGGGGGTATCATAGGGCTGACAACTAGTTGCTCATGTTAACTTTATGCAAAATATCTTTAATGAATTTTAATTGACTGAGATGTAAACCGACTACTATTCTCACAACCTCTTTCCCAAGGAAATAACTAAGTTTACCAATGTCTTTGAGAGCAAATGTAGTGTTGAGAAGATGAATAAAGGATTAATTGACAGGAGAATCAGATCATGTGATAAGGATATCATCAACATAGACAAGAACAATCATAATGGAACCTTGGTCATGTTTCAGGAATATGGAGCTGTCAGCTCTGGAGTTGGTAAATGACCATTGAATCAGATATGGATTTAAGTTTTTCATACCAGGCTTTAGGGGGGGGCCTGTTTGAGACCATAAAGAGCTTTTTTGAGCTTACACATATACACAGCAATGTAGTACTTTGGAGGCCTTCAAGTTGCTTCATAAAAACTGACTCAGTCAGAGTCCCATGAAGAAATGCATTATTAATATCAATCTGTCTGATTTTCCGATTGTACATAACAGCAAGGGACATTATGACTCTTACTGTGGATTGTTTCACAACTGGGCTGTAAGTATCAAATTAGTCTACACTTTTGGCTACCAACCGAGCTTTTGTATTTGACCACAAAACCATCAGGGTTTCTTTTATTATGAAATTCCATTTGTTTTCAACAAGTTTTTTATTGGCATCATGTGGAATAAGATTCCATGTGTTATGTGGAAAAGTTATTTTGATTATCTCCAATGGTAAAAATGATATGAAGTCTGATACAATAATCTTCACTGCCATGATTAATTCCTTCTCTGAATCTGAATAAGCCATGATAATCTTTCAGAAAATTGAAAGGTATTGGATGTAAACTGACAACTAGGACTTATAATACCCTTAAAATATCTACTTAAACATGTAATTTTAAATCATTATTACCCGTTTGATGGACCATTCATAAAATCATTTTCTCACACGAGTGAGAGATTATTTGTTGAAACTAACTTGATAACTTATAAACTAGCCTGCCAATTTTCAACCAAACATATCCTTAATGCCCAAGATTTATTCCCTGATTTCAGAAGACGCATGCATCTAATCGCCTCTTCAAGTATTCTTCTTCACATTTTGACTCCCCCCACCACCACCACCACCACCACCATCATCATCGTATCATCTTTTTGTTTGATTGTGTTTCCAAATGGCTGCAAATGAGTTTGGTTCATAAAATTTCAAATTATTTTTCCTGCAACATTAGACCATATATGATATAGAAGAGGCGTTTAAACTGTAGCTGAATTCAAGTTCTATATCAATACTGCCGCATGTTTGACAAAATCTCCCAAAGAAGAAATATATCATATATGCAGGAATCAATACCAAAGTCAGATTGGTAAATTTGGACAGTTTGTAAAAGCATACAGAATAGTGTTTCATCAACGGATGGCCGCCAGAATTAAACAAAACCAAATAAATATACTTTTTAAGAATTTAGAGTTAAAGAAAAAAGGGTCATCAGATAGGAGCGAAAGACTTGCGGTTTAATAATCACGTATTATCATCTGAACTATGCTTTAAATCATCACTGACCCTTCATTTAAATTTTCACTATATACAAAAACAAAAAAAACAAAATAGTACTAAAACTACAAAATTAATGCCTCAGAAACAAGGCAGTACTTGTATTTTTGTGAAATAATTCAATGTCGAATAAAACAAAATAATTTACGTAAAACTTGTGACCTAATTTCTTTTCTTTCATTTTCTCAGCAACCAAACAGAAAGGTAAAAAAAAAAATGTTAACAAAGAGAGAGAGCCTCATAGAGAAGATTAGTCGTATCGACATGGATTGATTCAGACATATGCTTGTCTATAGTTAATTTATAATCATCGGCCGGTGCAGTAAGCAACCCACAAAATGTAAAATAACTTTATGACCCAAAAAAAAAACCTAATTTTAAGATTTTGCAACATTAAAAAACTTATGAAGAATTATGAGGGACTCAGAATATGGGTGGTGATATAATAGGATGGTCGGCAAGGCTAATTTCTTAGCCAATTACGACGAACGAGACCTTTCACTGTGCAATCGTCACCGTCCCCCCAACTCAAATTACTTTTCGAATTTAAATTTAAAAAAAAAAAAAAACACACACACACAAACGAAACAGAAATTCACAGTCAGCCACGGCTTCCTTTGATTCACGGCTGAATTACAAAACCTTAACAAGCTTAACCGAATGTAAGCAAAGTGAGTACAGAAGGCATAACTGGGGATCGTTAGCTGATACTTATATAGAGACGCTAATGGGAGCTAGGGTTTTGTTAAGATTTATAGGGTATGCGGAGGTGCACGGTAATTAAAAGAGACGTGCTTTTCCCCCTCTCATCTGACACACACACACCCCCTCTCCCAATTCACTCTCCTCATTCAAATGACAATAATATCCATATGCTTTTCACTTTTTGATTTATTTATTTTATTTTCTTATTTTAATTATAATTTATTTTATTTTATTTTATTTTATTTTTTGATTTAATTCTTCTATTTTTTATCTCATTTTTTAAATTTATATTTTTTTTTCTCTTTTACTTATTTAATAGTCTTTATATATTTATTCTATTTTATAATAAATCTTTTATATTTTTATATTTATTTTTATTTATTTTGTGTTTCTTTATTTATTTAATTTTCTTTTGATTTTTTACTAATTTATTTAACACTATTTATATATAATAGAAATTGTTCTCTTTTATATTATTAATAACTTTTTAGAGAAGAGTACATGTAATAACACAAAAGAAATATATGAAAATATGTAAAAACATAAATTCTAATTTATGTTGCCTCCAAAGTCTTTTCATGGCGCACTTGGTGATATAAATTTATGTTTTTATATATTTTCATATATTTCTTTTTTTGTGTATTATTACATGTACTCTTTTTTGAAAAAAAAAATATTACTAACATAAAAGATATCATTTTCTATTATACATAAGTAGAGTTAAATAAATTAATAAATAATTAAAAGAAATTAAATAAACAAATAAACGCAAAATAAATAACAATAAATATAAAAATATAAAAGATTTATTAAACAAATAAAAGAGAATAAATATATAAAGACTATTAAATAAGTAAAAGAGAAAAAAAATATAAATATAAATATAAAAAAAAAATGAGATAAAAAAAAATTAAATCAAAAAATAAAATCAATAATTAAATTATAAAGTAAAATAAGAAAATAAAATAATTACATAAAAAAATTAATTATTTAAAGAAGTGGGCTGTTATTGTCATTTAATATGGGAGAGAGAGAATTTGGGAGGGGGGGCTTGTGTCAGCGAGGGGAAGAAGTAACTTTCTTATTAATATATATGATACCTATTAGGATGGAATTGATGGTGGATATCAAATGAGATTATCGCTTTATTCGGTTACACCAAATTGACACTAAAAATACACTCTAGATAAAATTAAAATTGAAAATAAAATAAAAAATTCAAAATTTTATGTCAGTGTCATTTGAGACTGTTCTATATATAGCCTTCAATGAGTTGAGTATTGAGTTTTGAGAATGTATGGTAAGGTATGGTAAAATAAAGAATTTTATTTGGGATGAAGTGTAAAGAGAAAGTATAGTTATTGAAGATGATTCGATGGTTTGCAAAACTCATTTGATCATACTATTCATAACACTCTAAATCGTAGTGTTTCATCATTTTGATATTATTTTTTTTACTAACTTTACCTTACTTTACCTTCTAATACCTTCCAAACAAACACAATAACGTTATCAAACCATGATCGTAATTTACTATCACTTGTATCGCTCAAGTAATATAATGATAAAAGTCAGATATCGTACCCATAGAGACTTATTATTCCACTTATTAATACAAAAATTAACCTACTTAACTAATACTTAAATAAATGGTTGAGAGAGAGAGATTAAAAATTAACTGAAAAATAACTAAATAACAAATAAATAACTTTTGGGAGAAGACATTATATGATAGAAGAACTTAGGGTTGTAACTTCATCTAAGCACGCAAACAATGAGTTCATGTACTTTTCATTCAATTTGGTTGTTGTTACGGATTATTAACCTAGAACTTTAAACTCTCTACAAGCCTCTTTCGATGGTCAGATAGAAATATTCTGATTAAGTCAATTAATTATATGTCTATATTAATTAACTTAAACTAAATCTATTAAGATCAAGTTCTAATATTAGCTAAGCATGCCCTGCATGTATATGTTTATCCTGCAAGGAAATCTATTCACATAATTAGATCATGCGTTATTATTCCCAAGACTAACCCAAATTTCATTTGTCGAGTTCCTTGTGATTTACCACGACTATTCTATTGTTGGCTAGACAATAAAATATATATTAACAGAGAATAATAAATCATCAAAGAACGCACCCAAAAGAATAAAAAGATACAATTCAATTAATTATACATGTGCTTGGGATCCATTGCAATTCTAAATTAATGATTTAACTACTCATAATGCTCAATAAATCCAAGCTAATCGTTATTACAAAACAAGAATGCATAAAGAATAATCTAGAGAATGAACGGAAGAAAGAACTTTCGTTTGCAGTCTTCCACTTCAATCTCCAACATCGGTTGATGCACTCGTTCTTGCCTTACTCTATGTGTTTTTCTAATGCTTTGAGGCTCCAAAAATATGTTATGAGTCTTTCTAATACGGTTTATGACAGACTTGTGCTTATATATGAGGTTTTGGGAGGTCTTTTTTCCTTTGAAACTCGGATTTCTCAAGCTACTATGACATTCCTCTGTGTCGAGGCACCCGTGGATGCGTATCTGTTACGAGATTATCGTACCGTAAGTATACGGTGTCAAATTTTAGTAAAAGATAATTAAGTGTGTCGAACCCACATGGAGTGGAATCGAATTTACACTAAATAAAAGAGAATAATGAAGCTACAAATATAAATCCTTTTACAACTCAAAGTAAGTCTCTTTCACCTAAAAAAAGAAAATATACTAAGAAGGTGAAGTCTAAGCCGCATCGTAGTAATAATTTTGATTACTCTGTTTGGGATCATTTTGAGAATGGCAGATTCTCGTTTCCATGATACTAAAAATTTACGTACCCATATAGATGTGAGGTGTAAGAAGTACCCTTATAGAGTTGTTGACCCTAAACAACAAACCTTGAAATATGAAAAAGTAGTAGATGATAAAGGGGTGGGTAACTTAAAAGTAGTTCATTTTACTATTGAATAAGAAGGGTTATGCTTGCTAGGATGATAATAGTTGATGAGTTAGCATTTAAAATGATGGAAGAGGAAGGATTTATGAATTATTCTCAATATTTGAATCCCCGAATGATAGTTCCTTCTCGTATAACTATTGCAAGAGCTTGTTTGAAATGTATCAAATTGAAAAGATGAAATTGAAAATATAATTAAGTCTCAACGTGTGTGTCTAACCACAAATACTTGGACTTCAATTCAAAATTTAAATTATATGTGTCTCACAGCTAGGGGAAAACTTTTGGCTTGATTTCTCTAGCAGTGATGAGGAGGAAGTAAGGGGAATGACACATAGCGGTCGTTTTTACAATGATATGGCGGAAAAGGGTAAGGAAGCTTTGACAGATGGTAGAGAAGTGGTTGAGACTGCAGAAAATACTGAAGGGGATGTAGTGCTGAGGCAATTGAGGAAGACTAGAGCACAAGTGAGTATCTGGGAACTATTATGTGCATCTCGGGAGCATAGACAGGCTATGGTTGAGGCCTTGAGCAAGATTGTGGTACCGGAGGATACCAACCCCGCAATGTTTGTTGGGTCGGTTCAGAAAGAAGCTTTGCAGATATCCTTTTCTGAGGATGAACTCCAGGCGGAGGGGAGAAATCATAACAGGCCTCTATTTATCAGGGCCGAGGTGAGGGGCAAGAAAACTTCATGTGTGATGGTGGATGACGGTTCGTCCATCAATGTGTGCCCGTTGAAAATTCTGGCAAGATTGGGTATGAAAGCAACAGACTTGGACCCCTCCAGTATGACTATTAAAGCTTATGATGACAGTAAGCGGGGAGTTGAGGGTACCTTTGTGGCTATGGTCAAGGTAGGGCCGATTGAAGATGAGGTTGAGTTCACAGTGCTGGACATCCCAGCCACTTTTGCCTTATTGTTGGAAGGCCTTGGTTTCACAAACTTGGGGGCGTGCCTTCCTTTTTGCATCAGATGATCAAATTCCCGTATGAGGGAGAAATTGTTATCATCCGGGCTGAGTTAGATAATGTCGTGGCTGCCTTGGAGATACAACCTTTCACGAGGTTTCAGGTGTCAGCTACTTTTGAGGAATGGGTGGATCCTAGGGTGGCTAGGATTATGGAGAAGATGAAGTTTGAGCCGGGTAAAGGTTCAAAATTGCCGGATTTCAGAGGACAGACTACTCGGAAGGGTTTGGGGTACAAATCTGACGAAGAAAAGCCAAAGGTCAAGAAAAAGGGCCTGAGACTGATGGAGTACTTTGTGAAAGCTTCAGGGTATCAAGGAGAGCCTGAACCTGTGAAAGTCAATGGGATTGTGGTACCTGGGTTTGAGATCTTCCAGGATTTGTTGGGTGAGAAACCACTGACTGGAGAAGCTGTGGAAACAGAGATTTGGGAAGAAGAATTAATGAAGTTAGAAAGCCTGACTCTGGAAGAGGATGAGAAGCCTGAGGAAGACCTGATTGCAGAGGAAGAAGTGTCTCTAGATGATGAAGACATTTACCTTTCTGACTTGTTTGAATGTACTTCCGCATTATCCAATAATAAAGACATTTCTTTTGCTTACTTGCCTGAGTCATTTCCGTTTACTCTGCATGAATCAAGCATATTTGACATCAGTTCAGCCAGAACTATTGCATTTAACTTGGGTACACTTGAGAACCCCAAAGAAATTTTAATTGCAAGTGAAGTAACCTCCGAAGAGAGGGAGAAACTAGAAGAAGTGTTGGTCAGATATGCCAAAGTATTTGCTTGGTCCTATGAGGACATGCCGGGGTAGACAGAAACATTGCCCAGCACACAATACCAACTTATCCGAATATGAGGCCAGTAAAGCAGAAACTTCGACGGATGAGACCAGAATGGGCTGAGAAAGTCAGAGAGGAAGTTAAGAAGCAGATAGATGTGGGGTTCCTGGAAGTGGTAAAATATCCTGAATGGTTGGCTAACATAGTACCGGTACCGAAGAAAGATGGGAAGGTCAGAATGTGTGTAGACTACAGAGATCTCAATAAAGCTTGTCCGAAGGATGATTTCCCTTTGCCGCATATAGATGTTCTGGTTGATAGTGCGGCTTTGTCTGCTATGTATTCATTTGCAGATGGATTTTCAGGGTACAATCAGGTTCTCACGGCTGAGGAAGATAAACACAAGACTGCATTTATTACCGAGTGGGGTACCTATTGTTACAAGGTAATGCCGTTTGGGCTTAAGAATGCAGGAGCTACTTATCAGCGGATGGCCACTACACTCTTCCATGACTTGATACACAAAGAGATTGAGGTGTATGTGGATGATATGATGGTGAAATCAGAAACAAGAGTGTTGGGCATATGGAGGCATTGGAAAGGTTCCTTCAGAGAGTTGACAGATATAACCTGCGGCTTAACCCCAAGAAATGTGTGTTTGGGGTGACATCAGGGAAATTGCTTGGTCATACCGTGGGATGGGCGGAATAGAGGTAGACTCCGAAAAGATCAAGGCAATCACAGAAATGCCTGCACCGAAGACAGAAAAGGAAGTCAGGGCATTCTTGGGAAAGATTCAGTACATCAGCCGGTTTATTGCCAAGTTGACATCGGTATGTGAGCCTATCTTCAAACTGTTGAGAAAAGATCAGCCAGTGAGATGGAATGAACAGTGTCAGACCGCCTTCGACAGAATCAGAGAGTACTTGGTGAAGCCACCCGTATTGAAACCTCCGAGGCCGGGTAGACCTTTGATATTGTATTTGGCTATAGAATCAGAAGCATTGGGGGGTATGATGGTACAGGCAGATGAGACAGGGGTAGAACATGCAGTTTATTATCTGAGTAAGAAGATGCTCCCGTATGAGGCTCGATATCAGGAGGTTGAGAAGATCTGTCTTGCAGTGGTATGGGCTTCCAGAAAGTTGCGACATTACTTCCAGTCTTACAAGATCCAGGTGGTGGCAAAGGAGAATCCTCTGAAATATCTTCATTCAGTGCCTTCACTAGTGGGAAAACTGGGCCGATGGTTGGTATTGTTGACAGAGTTTGACATTGAGTATCTCACCTCCAAAGTGATCAAGGGACGAGCAGTAGCGGAGTTTCTGGCATTGCAACCTGTTGAGGGGGATCAGGGGGATCAGTATAGTTTGAGTTTCCAGATGAAGAGATCCAAGCAATAACAGTTCAGAGATGGAAGATGTATTTTGATGGAGCAGTGAATTACAAGGGAGCCGGAATTGGGATCGTGATAGTAACCCCCGAGGGAGAGACTTTGCCTTTGGCCAAGAGGTTGACATTCAGAGTAACTAACAAACATGGCCGAGTACGAAGCATGTGCTTTTGGTTTGACAACATTGATAGCCTTGAAGGCCGGGAGTGTGGAAATCTACGGAGATTCTATGTTAGTAGTCCAGCAGATGCGAGGAGAATGGGAATTGAGAGAAGAACGGTTGAAACCTTACCTTTTTCACCTCAGAAAGTTGGCGCGGGTTATCCCCGAGTGTCAGTTTCAGCACTTACCGAGAGAAGAGAATCAGATGGCAGATGCATTGGCTACACTTGCAGCAACTTGGGAAAATCCAGAGAAGTTAGTGATGAGACCGTTGGTACTGACAACAGCAAGTAAACCTGCTTATGAGATAGAAAGAATTCTGGAAGTTGAGGTTGACGACGGTAAACCTTGGTATTATGACATTCAGAGGTATCTGGAACATGGTGAATTCCCGGAAGGGGCGGGCAGAAAAAACAGAATAGCCATTCAGAAGTTGGCTTCCCAGTATGTGACTTTGAGAGGGGAACTGTACAAGAGGCAGGCAAACGGTATTCAGTTGAAGTGCTTAAGAAAGGAAGAAGCTCAACATGTAATGGAAGAAGTACACGCCGGGGTATGTGGTCCGCACATGAATGGGTTGAATCTGTCCCGCAAGATAGTGAGACAAGGTTTTTATTGGTCAACCATGGAAACAGACTGCGCGAAGATGGTAAAGCACTGTCATGACTGTCAAGCACATGGTAATTGAATCACTTACCGCACACAGAATTACACGGGTTGTCAGAGCCGTGGCCTTTCTCAGCATGGGGAATTGATATGATTGGGGAAATTCGACCAAATGCATCAAATGGGCATCGCTTCATAGTGGTGGCAGTAGATTACTTCTCAAAGTGGGTGGAAGTCGAATCCTTCCGTAATGTTACAGCGAAGCAGATGGCAAAGTTCATAGCTCGGAACCTCATTTGTCGGTATGGTATGCCGCATCATGTAGTGACAGACAACGGGGTCCAGTTTCAAGGAGAGACGAAGGCAATGTTACAGAGGCATGGGATAGGCCACCACAAGTCATCACCGTACAGGCCGCAGGCAAATAGGGCAGTTGAGGCAGCCAACAAGACTATAAAGACAATTTTAGCCAAGATGACAGAAAATTGTAGAGATTGGGCCGAGAAATTACCGTATGCTTTGTGGGGGTACAGAACATCAATAAGAACAGCAACAGGGTCCACACCTTACTCCTTGGTCTACGGAATGGAAGCAGTATTTCCAGTAGAAGTGGAAATACAGTCCCTGAGGGTATTAGCAGAGGCAGAATTACCGGAACAAGAATGGGCCGCACAGAGATTTGATCAGTTAGTACTGTTGGATGAGAAGAGAACGAAGTCTTTGTATCACATGCAGTTGTATCAGAAGAGACTAGCCCGGGCATTCAACAAGAAAGTACGTCCCACAAAGATCAGAAAGTGTGATTTGGTACTTAAGCAGTCGAGGCCGTCGACGACGGATCCGAGAGGGAAATTCAGGCCTAACTGGGAAGGACCTTACATCGTTCAGAAAGTCATGGGAAGTGGAGCAGTGAGGCTATCAGACTTGGAAGGAAACGAGTTCACCGAGCCAATCAACGTAGACAGATTAAAGCAGTACTTTGCCTGAGGGAGAGACGACTGAGCAGTCACCACAAGGATCGACAGAAGATTTAACCCAACGGAATAGGGAAATCATTCATGCATACACGTAACGTTGCATTCTCTTTGTGTTTGTTTCTGTTTTGTGTTCGCAGGTTAAAAGAAAGAAGAAAGCGGCAGGAATGAGCCAAGCAACGTCAACGCAATTTCAGTTTTTGGGGTGAGTCCCAAGGGGCGAGGCCCCCATCAGCTTGGGGGCGAGGCCCATATCATGTCATCTCCAGGTATGGAGACACATCATCAGTTCGAGGGCGAGGTCCCTATAGTCAGCGGTGTTGGGTCGAGGTGCCCAGGGTCGAGGTGCCCCCGTTGTCAGTTGTAGTTCCGGGTCGAGGTGCCCAGGGTCGAGGTGCCCACTACATCATCAGTTCGAGGGCGAGGTCCCTATAGTCAGCGGTGTTGGGTCGAGGTGCCCAGGGTCGAGGTGCCCCCGTTGTCAGTTGTAGTTCCGGGTCGAGGTGCCCAGGGTCGAGGTGCCCACTACATCATCAGTTCGAGGGCGAGGTCCCTATAGTCAGCGGTGTTGGGTCAAGGTGCCCAGGGTCGAGGTGCCCCCTTTGTCAGTTGTAGTTCCGGGTCGAGGTGCCCAGGGTCGAGGTGCCCACTACATCATCAGTTCGAGGGCGAGGTCCCTATAGTCAGCGGTGTTGGGTCGAGGTGCCAGGGTCGAGGTGCCCCCTTTGTCAGTTGTAGTTCCGGGTCGAGGTGCCCAGGGTCGAGGTGCCCACTACATCATCAGTTTGAGGGCGAGGTCTCTATAGTCAGCGATGTTGGGTCGAGGTGCCCAGGGTCGAGGTGCCCCCGTTGTCAGTTGTAGTTCCGGGTCGAGGTGCCCAGGGTCGAGGTGCCCACTACATCATCAGTTCGAGGGCGAGGTCCCTATAGTCAGCGGTGTTGGGTCGAGGTGCCCATGGTCGAGGTGCCCCCGTTGTCAGGTGCAATTATTGGGACGCGTCCCAGGATCGAGGTCCGCCGCAGTACCAACTCAACTCGAGGCGGCAGCCGAGCCAGGTAAGTAAAATGCATTGCATAACTTTGATAGGATTGTTCAAAGTCACACACTGCACAAGTCCCATCAAAGTGGGGGCGACTGTAGGCATTGCATTTTCGCATGTGAAACCCGATGATGAGCCTCATTTGGAGGCACTACCTTTTGAGTCACGAAAGCCGTGGGAAACGGATATGGGAAGGGGAAATTCAGAATAAACAAGCTCACTGTCTTCGTTAGTGCTGCGTTCGTTACTTCGTTCGAACGGAAAACAGATTGCGGGTGTTCGTGTCGCGTTCGAGGAAGCGTTCGAACGGTGTCGGTAATTCTGGTTTTGCTGCTAGCCTCACACCCAGCCCATTTAGCTCCCCAAAGCCCATAAAACACATCCCAAATTAAATAAATAAATATTAATATTAAACATTAAATAAAATATTTAAACCATTTACCAATTAAATAAAATGTTTACCTAACTTAAACTAAAATCATGCCTAATTTAAATAGTTTGAATATATTATATACTAAAACTAAAAAGAAGATATGCCTAATTAAAATCAATCCTAACCAATTAAAGCCAATCATATATTTGACTTCCTAATCTAATAAGATAATTACCAATATAAAATATTTGTATTCCTAAACCAACACAAATTAAATATTACAACTTCATAATTTAAAATATTTTGTCCCCCCTTAATCTTGTGTATACCTTTCTCATCTCTCCTAATTTGGAAACAAGATCTCTTCCTTGTGAGACAAGGTGAAACCCTAGACATCTTCTATATAAACAACCCCTAACCAAAGCCATGGTCTCCTTGACGCATATAATTCACACCCCTTCTCTCGAATCTCTCCACTCTCTCTACACGCCCAAGACTAAACAAAAAAAAAAGGGAAAACACTTCACACATACACAAGAAAGAGAACAAAGAACCCACCACAAGCCACCACCCTCCATAGTCGAATCCAAAGCACCTACAACCACCCTCCATAGTTGAATCCAAAGCACCTACAACCACCATAGCCGAATCCAGAACACACCAAACTCACCCTTAGCCGAATCCTAAAACACGCCTAAACAACCTCCTAAATTACCTTAAAACAGCAGCCCAAATCCTTAAAAAACAGTAACATAAAAACTGCATAGATAATCTTAAAAATAATCACATACAACTGCACTAAGAACCCACACAAACTTGGAATAGTTCATTGAAAACGTTAAAACAGGTGGCCCGTGCAGTGAGCAGCAAGACAGAGGCTGAATATGAGCAGAACGGAGTTCGAACCGCAAGCAAAACAACAAAGCAGTGAGCTAGGACGCTGAACTAGTGAACCAGAAAAATTGCGGAGCTTTACCCCTTCCGATCTTCGTGAAACGCGAGTCCGAGAGACGGCTTAAAAGGTTAGACCTGAGGGTATCTTTCACACTTGTTTTCTCTTTCCGCATTATTTATTAAGTATTACATGTATGATTGTCATGTTGAAATGCATGTTGTGGTCTTTGAGTAGATAAATATGCATGAATTATGAGATGTAATATGTTGTAGGTATTGGATGAATGGGAGATGTGTCAACTCTCGCGGTATATCGGATGGAAACCCGGACATAAATTTCATAGCCGATTCCGAATGGACGGTAATATGATCTGTACTCGGGCCACAACTCCACGTACCGCTTGGGTAAACGACACCATCTTTCTTTTGCCTTGTGTTGCTTTGGTTTGTTTATTTTTCGTCACTTGAATTCTGTATGTTGTTTATTTATGAATGATTCAATCAAGCGCATGGGCTTAGTGAGTTAGTCCAAAGGTCCTCCATTTGGGAGACAAAGAGCCGAAAAGGCCACCTTTGTGACACTACTTCGCCGCGCCGGTTAATGTGTGTTCGGTTGGATGCGAGATACGTTCAATCGGGCATACTTAGTTTGATATTATTGATTTTATCTTTTATGCATGGTTCAATCAAGCGCATGGGCTTAGTAAGTGGAATGAAAGATCCCTTATGGGGGAGGGGTTAAAACCTGTTACCACGATGCTTTGCCGCGCCGGTTGATGTGTGTTCGGATTGGATGTAAGATGTGTTCAATCGGGCATACTTGCTTGATATGATTGGTTCTATTTTTGTATGTGTGATGCGACGCGCATGGGCTTAGTATGTTGGTCTAAAGGTCCTCTCTTTGAGAGACCAAGAGCCCCAAAAGGCCACCTTTACGGCAGTACTTCGCCGCGCCCCTTTATTTTATTGTTTATATATTGCGTCCCATTTCATGCATCAGGTCTGTTCTCATTCGAACGTGTTTACGAACGCAACTCGAACGCGCATACATTTTGCCTTATCATGCATCAGGTCTCATTTCCGTTCGAACGCGTTAACAAACGCCATACGAACGTGAGCATTCTGTTTCATTTCCGTTCGAACGCGTTAACAAACGCCATACGAACGTGAGCATTCTGTTTCATTTCCGTTCGAACGCGTTAACAAACGCCATACGAATGTAAGCATTCTGTTTCATTTCCGTTCGAACGCATTTACGAACGCTACACGAACGCGCACCCACTGAACTGAGTCCTCTTCATTAGATTTCATGCATAGTTTTCCTAGTAGCTATCTCCACATGTATAAATATAAATATGTTAATGTATTACAATTCATATGCTTATGTCATGATAACATTTGAGTATTATTTCTTGCGGTATATCGGATGGAAACCCAGACGTAAATTCCGTAGCCGATTCCGAATGGACGGTAGTGCGGTCTGTACTTGGGATACAATTCCACGTACCACTTGGAAAAGTGCCCATATGTGTGCTTGTATGGTTAATATGTGTGCTTGTGTTTTCCTGAATGTAATATGCAAATGAAGTTGTATGTTCGTTGCTATTTTGATATATGTTAAGCATGCAATTTTAAACGTGAGATATATGTGAAATGTGTACATAAGTTTTATTTTGAATATGAGAATTTAGAAGCATGATACTCTTGGAAATAAGTGTTACTTAAGCTTGATTAAATTATTACATAAATCTTTTCATTACAAGTGACATAAGTAAGGGACCATTCCGAACCCAACGGTTTGAGGTCTTCCCTTGCGAGGGGTGAGTGCGGCCTTAAATCTTTGTCCCGGTTCACACCGGGTGGCGACTCCATGTTATTTAGTACTTCCCAACTAGGCCGCGAGCCTAGGAACGGCGTCGCCCAGGTTCTGTTGTCCACAATCATTTCCAAGAAATGATATATCATCATTACTAAGGACATTCACTGTCAGTGCGCTCCCACTAACCTCCTTATACACACAAGAATTATTTTCGTTTGTATTAAATCATAGACTATTATGATTACATCAAAACGACAATTCCAAGAACCTAATGCTTGCTTCAATCCAAACATGGATCGAATAACCTGCAAACCTAGTTTGCTTGTTATGGTTCGACAAAACCGTCAGGATGTTGTAAACATCCTCCGAAAGGTTTTCGTTAAGGAAAGCGGTTTTGGCATTCAGCTGCCACATTTCATGAATGAAACATGCAGCATTAGCAAGCATTGTCGAAATGGATTTGCCGTGGCAACAGGTAAAAGGTTGAATCGTAATCGACACAATATTGATAACGATACCTTTCCGTTGAAAGCCTAGCTTTATACGTTGGTATGTTGCCATACATGTACGTCTTCCTGTAAGACTTATAGTACCAGTAGGCACAATGCCTTGTGGTACATCAACTAGTATCCAAACTTGGTTGATATACATAGAATCCACTTCGGAGTTTATGGCACTTTGCCATAACAGGGAGTCGATACCTTGTATCACTTCCTCATACGTAGTCAGTTGGTGTTCCTCAATAAGATAGACATCTTTATGAGGTGAGATCAAAAACCCATACCCCAGGTTGTTTTCTGATTCTCTCCGACCTACGCGGTTCTTGTGTATTTGAAGATTATTGGTAATAGTCACATCCTTGATGAACTATTTGTGTTCCATTAGGATTCGATGCCTTGAATAGTATTACCCCGATTTTCATCGAGTTTTACTATCCTCCTACTTACCACTGCATATCGGTATTCCTCTTAGGAAAAATGCATGGTGAGCAACAATCTAATTGTTCTCATGTGAGTTGTATAAGTACAATACTTATGGTATCCCTAGGATAACCTGCAATTGACACTTATCCAATTTGGGTTATAGTTTGGTATCAACCAAACATATGCCTAGCATACCCAAATATTCAGGAATGTGTAACCTGGTTTCTTTCCCGTTCATATCTAATATGATATCTGTGAAACATATATTTATGGAACCTTATTCAAAATAAGTTCTGCACTGTTTAGGGTATCCGTTGAAGGAAATGGTAGCTTAGAGCGACTCATGATTAACCTTATCATGTCTAACAAAATTCGGTCTCTCAATTCGGACACACCGTCAAATTGACGTGTTCCGGGAGGAGTCCTCATTGAAAGAATACTATACTCTTTCAAGTATATGAGAAAATTATTGCTTAAGTATTTTCAACATTGTCAAACCGTGATGGTTTAATACTTTAGCCGATCTGTTTGTCTATTTCGTGTCGAAACTGTGAAAGTTTCCGATTTGTGTTCTTCAAAAGAAACACATAACCATACGAGATGCCACATCCGTAAAGGTCACGAAATATTCATATCCTCATCTAGCCTAGCTAGATATGGGCCCACTTACTTCACTATGAACTAGGGCTAACAGATCAGTGGCACTGACACTTTTACCAAGTAAATAGTGTTTTAGGCACTTTGCCCAATAAACTAGATTTGTAGACTTTATTTGATTAGAATCAAATTAGTCATAGTACCCATTCTTCGAAAGTGTGGATATACAATTCTTGTTTAATAGTGTCCCTGACAACTATGCCACATTTAAGTTTCTTAATTGATCAAATCAGTTTGAGCTATTTATTTGTCATGTTATATATTTGAGATATATTTATATTCAAACTATAAATGCTGTTATTCACATCTAATGTGTTTATCTCAATATCATCTTTATATAATAAAACACTTTAGTGTTCTAGAATATAAAGGTACACCCGCAGCGGGTTATACGCGATATAGAGATAATGTTTCTAGTCAAACTAGTTACATTATAACAGTTTCCTAATTTACGTACATACCCAAAGGGTAGTTCCTAAACTTAGGTATCTACGGTTAAAACAGCGACTTTCGTCCCGTTTTCAATTCGCAGATTAATCTCAATAGAAGTCAGTATCCTGCTCATAGCAGATTCTGAACATCAGTACATATATTTATGTACCACACTAAGTATCTAAAATCCAATTTTAATACTAGTTGTGAACATATTTATGACAAACATATTTGAAGTCAGAGCCTTGCTCGTCTTCAATTCCTTCTTGGGATATGTCCTTTTATCTTCCTAGAAGATTATAATGATTTTGCCTTTGCCCTTTTCAACATTCCAGAAGCCTTTGGCCAAGCCTTGGCCTTTTGGAATATCGAAGTAAGATGCGCCTTGCGCTACTTGCCTTATTGCAAACATTGACTTTGTCTCTTTGAGTATAGCCATTAACTCTCCAAGAGTTTACTATTGCAATTAAAAGTACTTCTAAGATCTAATCTATGAAGATCCTTTAATTTTATTATCAAATTATAAGGATCTAATCCTTAGTTCTAAATAAGAAATTAAGGAGTCTATGACAAGTATAATGGATTAAGCACTAAAGTTATCATTACGTGATCTTCCAAAGATCATGCTCTACTATTTGCTTAACTCCAGGCTTAGGCATAATATGTTATTTTATCCAATAAAGTAACTTATTATTAGTTTCCAGGACCATCCTGAAACTTTATTCTCAATTTGAAAAATTAAACCATTTAAATACATTTTCCCTATGATTATGTTTTAAACACTAATCTTTCAATTATATCTTAATTTTAATAGTCCAACTATTTAATCAACGATTTGTGGTACTATATATTATAATGATTATTATAGTCCAACTATACAATCAAATATAATTTAAATTAATTAACCTCAATTATATTGATTACTATAGTCCAACTATAAAATCAACTATAAATTGAAATTAATTAATTCAAATATATTGATTACTATAATCCAATTATATAATCAACTATAATACAGTCCAACTGTTAATTAAAACAACAATTTAAATATTAGTCCAACTAACATTTAATCTAACGACGAAATAATTTGAATGAGCGCGTATGGCAAGTAATTAAACGAATATTGCAAATTCAATTCTTGCCTCCCACTATTTTCCGGCGAGCCTCTAACCCTCTGTCGAGTACTTGGGAAACCGTGTTTCCTAGTAGGCTAGGATCCCGTTAAATATCACACAATCTTGACTTTGGCCAACAAATTGTATGATAATTAACTAGGTAGATCTCTAAGATCGATTGGATCTGATCCAATTCCTAGATCCGGTAGGGGGACATCCAAGTCCGAAACATATATCTTATATATGCCAATACATCCAATGTATTACCTAACCTTTTTCCTCTGAATCAACTAAGCCTTGGCTTTGGCACAACAAACTTAGTGATCCCAGTTAAGCGCGACCCATTGACCATGGAAAGCTTCGTAATCAATGTCGATGGACAAGAAGTGGTCTTGACTTTGGCCAACAAACCACAACTTGGACAAGACACTGATATGGAACAAAGCCTTCGTGATTCAAACACATCTTCGACAGACAAAGGCCTTGACTTTGGCCAACAAACCAATGCCATCTCGGATCTTGATTGAGAATCACTCAATGGAAGGAAAGACGCTTAATATTGAGCGAGGGATTTTCGCGTGCAAATTGGCAACCAATTTATTATCTTTGTTAAGGTCTCATCATCATACACCCTTAAACATGCATTCTAAACACATAATAAAGCGCATATGATAAAATAATAATGATATGCGGATGAATACTCTACATTGATCCTAGATCAAATCTCTCATTTTCTCTATCCCGCTAGCACTAATATTTCTTCTACCTGTTACATAACACTTCTAAAGAAACCTCATTTACATTGAGGGGAATAGGTGAGAAGAGAAATACAATGGGAAAGAAGGTAATAGGCTGGACACGCAGGTCCAATTAATAAATCAAATTTATTACAATTTCTAAAATTGCCCCACCCATGTAATATCCATCCGATATACATTATTCATGCATCGCAACCATGTATTCACACAAGCATGTTATCAATCAATCTAATCCAATTAATTAATCTGATAATTAGTGATCATCCAATGTTCAAACAACGATTTGATTTTGCTCGAGTCAAACTCGTTTTGCGAATAAGTACTCAAAGTACGAATTCTCGAATTAAATTAAACTACATAATTACATCCAATTCAATTTGTATTTAATACTAATTCGCTATTAATTCCAAATTAAATATCACACTTTATTAACGAACCTTTACGACTTAAATTCCAAATTCAATCGTTACTGGTCTCAAAGCCCGATTAACATCCAATGTTTATTTAATTAAAGTCCAATGGGCTCTTAATTAATTTCTTTAAGGAGTGGACTTTTGGTCAACTCGGGTCAAACCGATAACCAAAATCCAATCCGGGATTTACCCCATAAGCCCAGAAATCAATTTTGGCCCATTAGGCCCAATTAAATAATTAAGGTCCATTAAGTCTTAATTGGACTTTATGGATGCGGTTTTGGGCCCAATTGGATCCAACCAAATTGGCCTAAACCTAACTTGGTACAACCAAGCCCAAAAGCCCAATTACAACCTATAAGGCCCAAATCCAATTTCAAGCCCAATTAATTAACTTATAAAATTCCAAATTCCACAATTAATTAACCTAAGTGTAATACACAATTAATTACCCAATTAACATTTCTAAAACATCAATTAGCCTAATTAATCATGCACTTTAACATCAAATAGTGTCCAACACAATTCAATCAAAATCAAACCCAATACATGCTTCAAGTGTCTCGGTAATTAGGGTTTTTTTACAATCCGATTCGGTTTCAATCCAATTGAATCCACAATCATCATTTCCCAAATCAATTCAACTCATCCAATGAATCAAAATAAAAAAAACACCATGAATTTCAAAAATCATCAAGTTTCGGCCAAGCCTATAATTTGGGGAAAATTGTCCAATTCAAAATTCAATCCAATTAAACCTCAAATCAACATTACCCTATTGTTTTAAGTCATCCAATGATCAAAAAACAAAAAATTACCAAGATATTAGGGTTCAAAGTTTTCGGCCAAGCCTCAACTTTTGGGGAAAATTGATCCAATACATTTTTTTTGAAATTGATCATGCACAACTTCAATTCAACCTCATTCAAGCATACTAAATCAAACAATTTAACCAATTGATGCTCAAATCGATTTTGCCCAATTTTAAACCCTAAAAATTTCATACTTGATATAAGTTCAAGATACCATTGTTGGTTTCTAATTAGGTCCCAAGAATCATCAAATCAAGCACAAAAACACATGAATACACAAAGGAGAATGACAGAAACATACTCACAATGAACGGATCTTGCGACGCGAAGAACACAAGCCTTCAAGCTCCCTCAAAAGCTCACGGCAGCAGATCCCTTTGGCAGTGGACTGCACGGTGGTGGGTGGTGTGGCTCCTCCAAGATTCGGCCATTGAAGACTCCATTGAAGCTCAAAGCTTTGTGATTCCAAGCTCACGAAATCATTTCCCTATCACATTGTATGCCTCCTAGAGTGTGCTAGCACATTGATCTTGCAACAAAATCATGTCTCAACCTTCTTCATCACTCACGGTTTTGCAGAAAAACAGAAGGAAGAAGAGGACTTGAGACCGTGAGAGAGAAGAGCATTTTGGCTCCATTTTTAGCACCCAAAAACATGAAGTGAGAGAGAGAAAATAATAAAGTGTATTAGGTTTTATATTTCCAAAATAATTAACCATTTACCACTTTTAATTTCACAAAAGTCAAGCATTAAATGCTTGCATCAACTCACATCATCTCACATCAATCAATCAATCAATTGTCACATCACTCAAAGTGACATGTGATTTGACGCTTGATGTGACTAATGATTTGACGCTTGATTTGACTTGCGTGCCGCACTCGAATTCGAAATGCGAATGCGCTCGCAAATAATCTCGGGCTCGGGTTCGCTAATTCCAAATTAACGAATTTTCCGTTGCGACGCTATTAAACGATTACGCCTAGCGAAATCACTATTCACATCGCTAACGAATTAATTCTAAATTAATTCGTTCGCCCGAATGAAAATCTAATTTTAATTCCGCGTCGAAATCCAATTTCGTATAATATATCAAATATATTATTTTATCGATTAATTCCAAATTAATCGTTCTCTCTCTTTAATTAATATTTTATCCCAGATAAAATATCTCCTTAATTAATCCCAGATTAATTTTCTCTCTCATCTAATTAATCTCAGATTAATAAAGTGCGAGTCATACATCATCGGTGAATCTTCGGGAAGCGACCCATGAGATCCCCGGATATGTTGGCAGTAAATACGGTCGTCGGACTATCCGAACATGTAAGTACCTCGTACTACGTTTGTACCGATTTACAAGACAAGGTTGGCTTCTAGCAAAGCGCCATGCCTACCCAATTCTCCAGAAATATCCTTATAGGAATATGTGATCTATATCAAGCGTAGTATACCGTAGTATTGTGTATGTCGATCCAGTATCGGATGTTCACGTGCTAGGCTTGGGGCTGGAATTGTGTCTGCCCCGTACGAAGTACAATCGGATGTCTGGTAACTAGTCTCATAATCGCATATACATGACCTAGTCATAATATCCCGATAGCTCGAGCATTTAAGAGAACGAGTTCTGTATCATATGTGACCATTATCTCCATATGACTGGAGTGATACTTCCGTCTTAACATCACACTCAACACACTACGATTCTCAATATACCCAGTATTGGTGTACACAGAATCTGTTAAAGCCCTGGACGACCTCAACCAAAGCATATTGATTGTCGCAAGTATTAGCGGTGCAAGTCTCAGGTTAAGACCAAATACACCTACCCTGATTACAGACTCCCATAGACACATAGTCATACTACTAATGGGATTCCGTAGGGGTCTATCTAGAGCGAAGCTGTTTTCCCGTACCATCGGTAAAACACAACCTCCTATTACACTTGCGTGAGTATCCTATACCCAAATATATGAGAACTATGTCGTTGTGCCCTCACAACGTGCACAAGTGTAATACTAGTCTTTTACGTATTTATCGATGTCCAATCTCGATAATACTCTGACTAGGGATATTTAATGATTTATCCTTCGTAGACTAATACTGTCTCATATCATTCTCAATCCAGGAACAAATCACAGGGACCTCCTATCATTTATATATCTTGGTGATCTAATCACAAATGATAAGAGTGCAATCTCCTTTGTCACATAGTTAATTTGTACAACAACACCGTAATCTGTACAAATAGTGACGCTATGGGTCATAATTGTCCAACAGAATGTACTGAGGTATTGTATGACCACTCGGCTTAAGTTAGCCATTTGGCCCAATCTTTGGGTCTATCACCGGTAAAGCATCGAAGGTAACATTCTAACCATTTATTCATTACCTCAGTCTGACCATCTGTTTGGGGGTGGTATGTTGAACTCATCAGTAGCCTTGTCCCACTCAGTCTGAACATTTCTTTCCAGAATTGGCTAGTAAATATTGCATATATGTCGCAGACTATGCTCTGGGGTATGCCATGCAATTTGAATATATTATCCATGAACTGCTTTACTACTACTGCTGTTGTGTAAGGGTGTGCTAGAAGGATGAAATAACTGTATTTACTGAATCTATCAATTACCACCATGATAACACTGTATCCCTTAGACAATGGCAGTCCCTCTATAAAGTCCATACTGATGTCCACCTGTACTTTGTTTGGTACTGGTAGAGGCTGTAAGAGTCCTGCTGGTTTGAGGTTCTCTGTTTTGTTTCTTTGGCACACTTCACATTCCCTTATGAATTTCCAAATGTCTTTGCGCATTCCATGCCAAAAAAACTCTTGTTTGATTCTTGCATGTGTTTTCTGAGTTCCCGTATGCCCTCCCAATGGGCTGTTATGGTGCTGCTGTAACACCAACTCTTGGTAGGGCCTGAGGGTTCCCAAGTGCAATCTACCCTTATAGAATAACAGGCTACCACAGATCTGGTATTTGCGAATGTCCAGGTCACCCTGATGGTAATGGTTAATAAGCTGTTGCAGCTGGGGGTCCTGGTTGTATGCTTGTTGGAGCCCTTCCCACCAATTAGCTCTGACCACATTGATTGCTTTGGCGTCCCCATGAGGTGCCAAGTTCTCCTGTAAATCTGGGTCTGCATCATTAACGGGTAGCCTTGAGAGGGCATCAGCTGCCTTGTTTCCCTTCCCAATTCGATATTCCACATTGAAATCAAAGCCCAATAGCTTGGCAACCCACTTTTGCTGGAATGGGGTCCCCACTGTTGGGGTTTTTCAGGAGAATATCAGTAACGCAGCAGAATAATGGAAAATCAAAATTTTCCGATTTCAAAATTTTTCTTGGATCAATAAATTAACTTATTTATTTAATTATCCAATTATCAAATTCTGAAAAATTACACAAGAGATCAAATTTCTTGGTAATTACCGAATTGCCCCAAAACTTTGTAAATTGATCATTTTAGTCCAAAAGTTGTCAAATACAATTTTGGATGATTCTAAATCATTTCTAAAATGTTTTTCAACACATCTAATACATCAAAATCAGATTTCACTCAAATCCCCAATTTTTGAGCTAATTGCCGTGAACCCCCAAAATTTCCAATTAATTGCAATTTGGTCCCTTTTGTTCAAAACAAGCCAAGATCAAATCCAATCAACCTAAAATTTTACATACATAATATTCATACCATAATGCATCATATATATGAAAAGCCCCAAATTTGGAGTGGGTTAAGAACCCTAATTTTCCAATTTCATCAAATTGTCCAATTTCACCAAATCTTCAAAATCCAACACTTTAATCATTCAATACTTCACCAATCTAGCCTCACCACTTTGAAACAACTCTAGAACAATTCTAGTTCACCAAGGAGTGGCTTACCAACTCTAGAATGACAACTTTATTTTCTAAAAATCAAAAGTAAAGCTTTGAAACAATTTCAAGCTTACTTACATGCTTCAATCTTTCATCAAAGTTCACAACCATATAAACACAAACTATAAGAGTAGAGATAACATCAAAGCATCACTAAATGAAGCTAAACATATTAGAAACATTTTCTATGTTGAAGACTTTAAAGAAAAACTTACAAAAAACAAGGTTTTTCCAAGCTTTCTGCTTTAGTCTCCAAGCCTTTTCTCTAAACTTCTTTTATGTTTATTTGGTATCAAATGAACTTGTTAAACCCTAAAATGAAATGAAACAATATATACTTCACCAAAATAAGCCCTTGGCCGAAATTGTGAAGAGAAAAAAATAAAAATATCTAGATATTTTTACTTTGTTTCATTTAAAGGTTTATCAACTTGTTTTACTTTTATCATTACACTTTAATGATTCCAAAAAGTCAACAATGGCAACTTAAAAAATATAACACTTATATTTAATAAGTCATGGTCGAAAATTACAAAAATAAAAAGGAAATAGATATTTTCAATTTTAACAATTAAAACAAATATCCAAGGAAGTCAAATTTAATTTGACAACCTTTTCATTTAATGTAAAGTCAAACATTTACACTTATAATCATTTCCTACTTTATCATTTGATGAGATATTTATATTTTAATTATATTAATCATTTAACAATTAAACAATTAAACAATTATTTAAATACAAATATCTCAAATATATGTATTATATTTACTTTAAATATTTCAAATACATATATTAATGATATATGTCAAATACCTTTATTTGACAATTTATTAATGTGTATTTAATAATATCATATATTAAATACAAATACACATTAATTAGGAAATGACGGTTCGACCCGTCGCATGTATTTTTTGTTTAACGTTTAAACGATTTATAAATAATCAACATTATTCAAAAGTTGCCATAGTGCTCTACGAGTATATTTCATTAGTGAGACTCTCTAGATTCAGGTATATCCATCACGAAATCAAATTTCGTGTTCATAATTTACCCACTCGTAAATTATGACGACCACAGATAAACTAGCTGAATCATACAGGTCGAGGTCATTACATATGTATAATCCCTCCGTCACATGTATCCGGATAATACCAGAGATATAGATGTAAACGTCAAATCTCTATAGGTATTATCCCGTCGACGTATCTATTAGCAATCTCTAAATAATATTCAGAACTTACTTCCGAAGTATACTGTGGCCATAGATTTAACAGACTGCTAATCATATATGGACTACCTATGCTCTGTACACAGAACTGACGGATCATATCTTGATACACACAGGATATCCTGAGGATCGGTCCACACCCAACGAACATGCGGAGGTCTGATCTAAATAGATCGGTGACGTGACTGCCATCTAAGTGTGGAGGATGTCTCATACATCCACAGTGGTATCTCAAGTCGAAGGACCACTATGCTACTCAACCTGAGAAGATTCTTATTGACGTTGGTGTACCATCCATTAAGAATCTTCGGTGAGTCGTTTAATGTTTATCCACTATAAACACCTACACGTCTATACGAGTCTCCCTAGACTCATGGTTCATTGGGATAAACCATCAGAACAAGTCTCGATATAAGACATGTACTGGTCTCAACAGATTTGACTAACCGACCCGTGTTAGTGAATCTTGACCAAGAACTATATTTGATAATATACATTTACCAGTGACACTTCCCAATGTCAATTACAAACTAGCTTTGTAACTGTGTACTGCATTATATATTATCGGGCCTTTGTCTAATATATACATATCACTAAACAACATTTAGTTTCAATCTAATCGTAATCAGATCGAATACGTATATAAAAATAAGAGGTGCAACCTTAAATAAGTAATATTATGGAAAAGAGGATGTTCGTATTCATGAATCAGACATAAATACGGTCCGGATTGGCGCTCTGAGCACCAGCCCCAACAATTTCTCCCACTTGCACTAGTGCCAATCCACGGTATCATATACACATCTCAATGTGTATCATATACTCATGGCTCTCAAAAGCTCACCTAGCACTTAAGAGGTAGGCAACAAGAAGTAGGTCCGCTATTACATATTGAGTTTGTCAAACAAACTCCATTGTTTCACATAGTCAGCATCATTCATATTTTGTAGAATCTAAATTATACATTAATATGACTCTGATGCTACATCAATATTGTGCTACAACTACTGAGTTGTCCAAGTATTTAGGGATCAAATCCAAAATACTATGAAGACAACCGCAAGCACAACAACAATACAAAACTTCTAATTTATAAGGTCACTATGCAACTCATAAGTCAATACTTCATAAGTTGCATCTAATTCCACTAAATAGTAGAATCTTACGTGACACTCCCACTGCATCTTTGTGACTCTTTATGACGTAGACTGTCTAACGTCATAATTAGTCTCAAAACTAATATGACCCTATTGGTTGCAGAATGTATTCTCCATGAATTAGAAACTCGTTCTTAATATCTCAAAGATCACAAAGAACGTGTTTCAAGATCCATCCTATGGTCTATAGGATATCAAAATAACTCGTAACAATTACGATTAAATCGATATCTACAATCGAACATTATAAAATATTTATTATGTCATCATCAAATGATACATAAGATTGATTAGACATTCTAATCAATATCTCTTTTGAAAAAGGAATCATCCTTTACGAAAGATGAATACTTTATATAAGACACACAATAACTGTCCAACAATTATACTAACTGCATACAGATAGCCTAGTTATGTCCTTTATTATATCATATCTAATGCACGAATAATAGGAGTATCTCACAAGTCTCTTAGTTTTATATCTTATATAAAACTATATATCAAATATAACAGAGACTACTCTCACTGCTTTCACGGAGTAAAGAAGACTTAGGTAAACCTTTTACCTTACAAACATCTCATTATTACTATAATAATGATAATGTTGTTAGGATATATAACACTAGAAAGTAATTTGTACGCTCACTAACCCTTCAATCACATATGTATTCTCTATACTTTGACAAGATCAGACAATCTGACTGATATCAAAAATAGAGAACATGAATTTCTGGAAGACTTATCCGAGTCTACAATAGGCTCTATAAGCTATCACACAAAACTGCGATCTCAACAAAACAAAAACTCTAAGGGCATTCCAGAATGAACTCTTCAAACAAAGAAATCACAACTGATCTCTTATCTGAATAAGTCATTCAAAAAATGCCACTTCGCATTCTTTAGCTAAAATGTACAGTTTAATATCAACATTAACCAATATATCTTTAATTGTTCAATTAGTGTGAATAGAGACAAGTTTCCTCAGAATCTGCAATAGATTGCTGAGTATAACTTTTCTCACTGTCATACTGTAAAGGTCAAACCTTTAATAATCTCACACTGCTTTCGTTGCTCAAACAATTAGCACATATCATGAACTAATTCATAATGAAAGCTTAATCAAGTTCAAAACTTGATCGTAGTAAGCTATGAACAATCTTAGATCTATGGTTCAATGGTGAATTTCCAGAATCGATATCAAATATCGCTTCCATTATAAGTTATAGGATAATTTTCTTCAATAAGAAAACAACAAAACCATTAAGTATCAAATACTCATAAATGATTCTGTTATCCTATTGGACTTGTACGGAAGATGTATAAGGGTGTTTCATCTTATTAATTACGTAGTTCCAATTATAGTTTATCATTCTCACATTTGACTTCAATAAGTCAAGTCCTTTTTACAATAATTAACATATGATGTTACACACCAAGTAATAAAACGATTTTATTACTTAGGATCGTAGGAAAGATATTTTATTAAATATAATACAATATTCTATAAAATAGAATAAATGATAAACTTTTACTTATACCTCCGAGGTGTAAGTAATTTCCATTATATAACTATTATATAAATAGAAAGATTCAAATCTCAAATTTTTCAAGATTCGGATTTTCTACCTATACATATCATATATGCAACTGTGGAAATTAATGGAACCTAAATTAAAAGGATGAACTAGTGTTACTGGAGCATATCCCCAAGAGTATTGAAACTAATTTGGTAACATTCAATATCAAATGAATCAAATCATATAAGATTCGACTGCTGCCACTACTCAATTCCATCAAGATGGAATCGTGGAAGAATAATATTGAATAAGAATCATATTCACTGAATTACTTTAGAACTAATTACTTTAAATTCATATGTTTGATCGTATCAAATATCTTTGAACAGTTCAAAGACATGTAATGAATTTTAATGATTGAGTTCTCACAAAACTTCAGATTGAATATATTTGAACAAGTCAAAAATGTTCAACCTATGTTTCATCAGAACATATTGAAAGTTCTTGATCATTTCAAGACGTTCAATATGTGTTTTTTTAGAAAAACGTAACTAAGTTATGACAATTCATAAACTAAGTTACGAAGTAAAGAAAACTACCTTAAGCAATTACAATTCATTAAAACTACATACATATATAATGTATCAGTTTAATGAATCTGGTGGTCCAATGAAAATCATTGGTTAAACGAGATTTTAATCACCTTCCTGAATACAATATTCATTAAATGGATAAGGATGTGTGGTGTGATCTTGTATCAAACCATCATTTACCATACAGAATAAGCATCTAATGCTTAAGTGATTAAACTCATAAAGCACCGTTCTAAATTATTTATTTTACCGAATAATTTTTCTTAATGTTTATCTCTACGCCAATGACACTACTAGTTATATTTAAAATATATAATAATTATTTATAAAGAACAAGTAACTATCCAATAGTCGCGAGTTCCGATATCAAATATCAAAACAATCGTTAACTAATATTTTTAAATAACTAGATGGGAGATCTGGTATCCAATACCTATAGTTGTAGTATTGTGAAAATCGATATTTTCTATACACAACTATACACATCTCCTTTCTTTAGCTGTACTATTTGCATTCAACTATTCACAACAATTGTAAATAATTGATTAGCAAATTGTGTGAGACACATTGCCTCTAAGGTAATTAAAGCTAAGAAACGTCATTACTAGATAAATAAATACCTAATGTGGCTTTCTTAATACCAGTCAAGAATCTCGAGACATGAACTAATTCAAGTCAATTCTTACTGCATAAGAAACTATTCTCTCTAAAGTATTATATCTTAAAAGGGATATCTATCTAGATTATCTATCATGACTTAGAAACTAAGTCATTAACCATCTTGATTTTTGAAGAAAATTGGAAAAATAGTTCCCGATGGTTTAGACCAATATAATAATATCCTAGTCAAGTAGTATCTAGAACCTATTCTAGAATAATTGCAACCAAGAGTCAAGTCAGATAACATATCAAAATATGTGTGCAGTGAATAAAAGTTTAATTCTATCTAATATAGATTAAGGAAAACAAACAAGCGGCTATTTCCATAATAATACACACTGCCTAAGTTAAGGAATATTTTAAACTTAGCAGTGCCTCCCACTATTTTACGTAATACCGTAATCCCCAACGGAAAAATGAGAATTCAATAATTAAATCGAATTCCATAATGGGAAGTGGACCCCATGAATATATTTCCACTCACAGCAGAAGCACGGTCTCGCCTACGTATATTCACAGGTAGACAACTCATTTGTCAATCACTCAATAGTGACTCCGAGGTTCTGGTCCTGGTCGTTTCTCATTGTCGCTACTAAGGCAGGCCCACAAGGAGACGTACCAAGGTTAAACTCGTCAATGATAAACTCAAGTTACTTGCGTAACCCTGACAGCTAGGGCACGTTCAGGATTCCGCTTTCGCTTGAATTTATCTAGTATCTAATATACATCCGGCATAAATAAATCTCTATCGGCTACACCCTCACAGCAGAGGCACGGTCTCAGATGTAGTCACGGAAAAATATTTATAAATCGTATTGACAAGGCGAACCAAGAAACAAGTATTCCAAATACCAGTTACTTTAAAACCTTATTAAGCGGGGATATTCCATAAAGTGTCATACACTTTAAATTTAATCAAATTAAATGAAAGCATGCATGTATCAAGTAAAGATAAGAACAAACATAGATTTTAAAGGGCTAATCATATCGGGGTGTCCAGAATCAGACAAAGGCTCTGATACCATTTTGTTGGGGTTTTTTCGGGGGAATATCGGTAATGCAGCGGAATAGTGGAAAATCAAATTTTCGATTTCAAAATTTTTCTTGGATTAATCAAATAAACTTATTTATTTAATTATCCAATTATCAAATTCTGAAAAATTACACAAGAGATCAAATTTCTTGGTAATTATCGAATTTCCCCAAAACTTTGTAAATTGATCATTTTAGTCCAAAAGTTGTCAAATACAATTTTGGATGATTCTAAATCATTTCTAAAATATTTTTCAACACATCTAATACATCAAAATTAGATTTCACACAAATCTCCAATTTTTGAGCTAATTGTCGTGAACCCCAAAATTTCCAATTAATAGTAATTTGGTCCCTTTTGTTCAAAACAAGCCAAGATCAAATCCAATCAACTTAAAATTTTACATACATCATATTCATACCATAATGCATCATATATATGAAAATCCCCAAATTAGGAGTGGGTTAAGAACCCTAATTTGCCAATTTCATCAAATTGTCAAATTTCACCAAATCTTCAAAATCAACCACTTTAATCCATTCAATACTTCACCAATCTAGCCTCACCACTTTGAAACAACTCTAGAACAATTCTAGGTCACCAAGGAGTGACTTACCAACTCTAGAATGGCAACTTGATTTTCTAAAAATCAAAAGTAAAGCTTCGAAACAATTTCAAGCTTACTTACATGCTTCAATATTTCATCAAAGTTCACAACCATATAAACAAAAACTATAAGAGTATAGATAACATCAAAGCATCACTAAATGAAGCTAAGCATATTAGAAACATTTTCTATGTTGAAGACTTTAAAGAAAAACTTACAAAAACAAGATTTTTCCAAGCTTTCTTCTTTAGCCTCCAAGCCTTTTCTCTCAACTTCTTTTATATTTATTTGGTATCAAATGAACTTGGTAAACCCTAAAATGAAATGAAACAATATATACTTCACCCAAATAAGCCCTTGGCCGAAATTGTGAAGAGAAAAAATAAAAATATCTAGATATTTTTACTTTGTTTCATTTAAAGGTTTATCAACTTGTTTTACTTTATCATTACACTTTAATGATTCCAAACAAGTCAACAATGGCAACTTAAAAAATATAACACTTATATTTAATAAGTCATGGCCGAAAATTACAAAAATAAAAAGGAAATAGATATTTTCAATTTTAACAATTAAACAAATATCCAAGGAAGTCAAATTCAATTTGACAACCTTTTCCTTTAATGTAAAGTCAAACATTTACACTTATAATCATTTCCTAACTTATCATTTGATGAGATATTTATATTTTAATTATATTAATCATTTAACAATTAAATAATTAAATAATTAATTAAATACAAATATCTCAAATATATGTATTATATTTACTTTAAATATTTCAAATACATATATTAATGATTATATGTCAAATACCTTTATTTTACAATTTATTAATGTGTATTTAATAATATCATATATTAAATACAATACACCTAATTAGGAAATGACGGTTCGGCCCGTTCGCATGTATTTGAGATATAATCCCTCGTCACAGGTATCCAGATAATACCAGAGATATAGATGTAAACGTCAAATATCTATAGGTATTATCCCGTCGATATATCTATTAGCAATCTCTAAATAACATTCAGAACTTACTTCCGAAGTATACTATGGCAATAGATTTAACAGACTGCTAATCATATATGGACTACTGTGGGACACAAAAACTGGGCGACGCATGCTGTCCCTAGGCTCGCGGCCCGGTTGGGAGTACAGAGTAGCCCGCGTGGGACTAAACCGGAGAATGATGGAGTCGCCACCCGGTGTGAACCGGGAAAATGAGATTTAAGGCCGCACTCACCCCTCACAAGGGAAGACCTCAAACCGTTGGGTTCGGAATGGTTCCTTACTTATGCCACTTGTAATAAAATGATTTGCGCAATAATCTAACCAAGCCTAAGCAACGTATTTCCAAGGATGATTTACCCCTAAGTTCGTATGCATACATCAACAAGTTCATCTAAATTTACATGTAACACATATCCGAATTTGCATACAGCCTATTTGCATGTAATCTATGTCTCAATTTGCATACATAAAGATAAATTAACATACGGCAAGCATACAAGTTAATAAACACATTGTACTCATACATGTGGGGAATACAGATGAATGACACATACACAATCTTGCATAATACAGAAAAACAATCAGGTTCATCATACGAAAGGATAACTACTAGGGATAATTATGCACGAAATCTGATGAAATGGACTCAGTTCAGTGGGTGCGCGTTCGTGTAGTGTTCGTAAATGCGTTCAAACGGTAAACAGAAGGTTCGCGTTCGTGTGACGTTTGATAACGAGTTCGAGCGGTACCAGACCTGATGAAATAAATGCATGCACGTTCGAGTAGCGTTCGTAAACGCGTTCGAACGGTAAACAGAAGGTTCGCGTTTGAGTAGCGTTCGTAAACGCATGCGAACTGAAAGGAAACAGAATGTTCACGTTCGTATGGCGTTCGTAAACGCGTTCAAACGTGGTTACAACAGTGACCATCCAAAATGCAGTAAACAACATGACGTATACGTGAACGGATGAATAGATGACACCTAATCAATAATAACGGACTAAAAGGTACGGCGAAGTATCGTGGAAAAGGTTCTTTAACCTCTCAAAATAGAGGACCTTTAATCCAACTACTAAGCCCATGCGCATCACATCATAATGCATAAAAAAATAGAAACAATGATATCGGACTTCGTATACCCGATTGAACACATCTCACATTCAAACGAATATACATCGTCCGGCGCGGCGAAGCATCATGGTAAAGGATTTTAACCTCTCAAAATAGATGACCTTTAATCGCACTGACTAAGCCCATGCGCTTTATCACCAATTTCATAAATAACCGACGTACATAAGGCAAAAGACACGATGTAAGAGGCGCGGCAAAGTGTTGGCTTAAAGGTAGCCTTTTTGCATTTTCTTCCTTCAAATGGAGAACCTTTAGACCGACATACTAAGCCCATGCGCATCACATCATCAATACAAACAAATCATCATACGAAAATTAAATGGCGAGATGAAAAATGCAGATAACAAGCAAGGTAAAAACAAAGCGAAACATGTGCCATTTGCTCGAGTGGTACGTGGAGTTGTATCCCGAGTAAAGATCATACTACCGTCCATTCGGAATCGGCTATGAAATTTATGTCAGAGTTTCCATCATATATACCACAAGAGGCGACACATTTTCATTCATATTTAAAACCACAACATGCATCCATAAACGACTCTCATGCGAAATAAAACAATAAAAAAATGAATGGCAGTAAATAGAAAGAGTGCCCTCAGGTCTAACCTTTTAAATCAACTCTCGGACGTACGGTACACGATCGTCAGAAGGGGCTAGCGCTCCACAACTCCTCTGGTTCACTGCTCTCGTTCGTTGTCTCACTGTTTTGAGCCGTCGTTCTCCCTGTTTTGCTGCTATTTTGCTGCTGTCGTACTGCTGATTTACTGATGTATTTTGATCGATGTTATTGGTGTTTTAGACTCTTGTATTTGCGGTTAAAGGGGCTGCTGTTTAGATGTGATTTGGGCCGCTGTTTGGGCGTGACTTGGGGGCTGTTTTGGTGAGGTAAAGGGGCTGTTTGGGATTACTGTTTTTGGTGTTTTGTTGGAGTGGGTGGCTGGTGTTTATGTGTCTCGGCTGTGTGTTTGATTTATGAGGGTTGTGTGTGTGAGTTTGGTTGTGTCAATGAGCTTGGGTCTTTTCTTGTGTGAATGAACTAGGGGTTTCAAGGGTTGGAATTGGGTTCTTTTTATAGGCAAATGAGGTAGGGCTAAATCTTGCTTGACAAGGAAAGAGATTTGGCATTTAAAGGGGATTTGATTCGGTGTCATACAAGGAAATCCTAAGATTTGAGGGGGGACAAAATTTGGCTAATTAGGAAGTTAATATTTTAATTTGTGTTGTTTAGGCATAATATTTGTTAAGTTAGGAATAAGATATTTTAGGTTGGGAATATAATTGGTTGATTGATTTTAATTAGGCATGATTTTATTTAATGTTTTATTTAATTTGGTATATGATTTAATTAATATTTCATTTAATTTGGTATATGATTTAATTAATATTTTAATGGGCTTTGGTGGGCTAATTGGGCTTGGGTGTGAGGCTAGCAGCAAAACCAGAAATACCGACACCGTTCAAATGCCTCATCGAACGCTACACGAACGCCCGCAATCTGTCTGACGTTTGAACGTGGGCACGAACGCAACACGAACGAAAATAGTGAACTTGTGAAATAAACTTGATGACATACTTATTCTGAATTTCCCCTTCCAACGTCCGTTTCCCGCGGCTTTCGTGACATAAAAGGTAGTGCCTCTAAATGAGACTCATCATAGGGACTTATATGCAAAAATCTAGTGCCTACAGTCGCCCCCACTTTGATGGGACTTGTGCAGTGTGTGACTTTGAACAATCCTATCAAAGTTATGCAATGCATTTCTACTTACCTGGCTCGCCAGCTGTTGCTTCACTTACTTGTTATCCTGAGATGCTTTGACCTTTGGGCTTTATTCCCGAACTGCGTTGAGAGAGAGCTTTATTCTCCTGGGCTTTATTCCCGAGCTGTTTTGCAAGTGGGGTTTATTCCTCTGGGTTTTATTCCCGAACTGTGCTGAGAGAGAGCTTTATTCTTCTGGGCTGTATTCCCGAACTGTGCTGAGAGAGAGCTTTATTCCTCTGGGCTGTATTCCCGAACTGTGCTGAGAGAAAGCTTTATTCCTCTGGGCTGTATTCCCGAACTATGCTGAGAAAGAGCTTTATTCTCCTGGGCTGTATTCCTGAACTGTGCTGAGAGAGAGCTTATTCCTCTGGGCTATATTCCCGACTGTGCTGAGAGAGAGCTTTATTCCTCTGGGCTGTATTCCCGAACTTTGCTGAGAGAGAACTTTATTCTCCTGGGCTGTATTCCCGAACTTTTGAGCTGAGAGAGAGCTTTATTCCGCTAGGCTGTATTCCCGAACTGTGCTGAGAGAGAGAGCTTTATTCTCCTGGCCTGTATTCCCGAACTGTGCTGAGAGAGAGCTTTATTCTCCTGGGCTGTATTCCCGAACTGTGCTGAATGTGGGCTTTATCCCCGATCTGAGCTGACTGTGGGCTTTGTTCCTGGAATTGCCACTGAATGTGGGCTTTTTCCCTGATCTGAGCGACTGTGGGCTTGTTCCTGAACTGACTGGTTGAAGGCTTTATTCATTGGCCTTGTTCCCGAATTACGGTTGATGTTGGGCCTTATTCCCGAACTGTGTTGAATGTGGACTTATTCCCGAACGTATTGAATTGGGCTTTATTCCATGGCTGTATGACTGTGGGCTTTATTCCCGAACTGTTGAAAGTGGGTTTATTCCTCTAGGCTTTGCTCCCAAACTGTGTCAAGATAGGGCTTATCCCCAGGCTTTATTCTCGAACAGAGCAAATGCTGGGCTTTATTCCCTGGGACTCATCCCCAAACTAATACTGATATGGCTCGGCTTGAGACTCATTCCCCAACTTGTTGCTGATGTGGCTCGACCTTGGGATGCATCCCAACTGATACTGATATGGGCCTCGACACCTTGGGACTCATCCTCAAAACTAATGCTGATGTGGGCCTCGTGTAGGGGTTTTCAGGGGCTAAATCCGGTAACGCAGCGGAAGCGGCGGAAGATCGTATCTTCCGATTTCAAAACTTTTTCTCGGATTAATTAAATAAACATATTTATTTAATTATCCAATAATCAAATTATGAAATAAAATTCAAATAAATCATATTTAAGTGAATTTACCAAATTACCCTTACTTTAGTATTTTGTCCATTTTAGTCCGAAATTGATCTAATCAATTTTGAATGATTCTAAATCATTTCTAAGATGAACTTAGCATGTTCAAAACATCAAAACACCAAAAGCACCAAAATCCCAAAATCTATCATTTGGCCGAATGCACCTAAGGTGGGCATTTTGTCCACTTTGTCATTTCATGCTTCAAAACACATCAAGATGTAATCCAATGAACATGAAACTTTATATGCATCATATACACATCCAAATACACAACATATATGAAAACCCCCAAATTTGGAATTGGTCATGAACCCTAATTTTTCAATTTCTTCAAATTGGACAAATTAGACCAAATTGGTTAAATCAATTACTTCAATCATGTTTCTTCCATCCAATCAAAGTCTCAACACAATGAAACAACTCAAGATCAAATCTAGGTCATCTAAGAGTGGGTCAACAACTCTAGATTAGCAACATGGTTTCCAAAACCTTAAAAGAACACTTATAACTACACTAGTCACAAGCTTTCTCCATTATACATGCTCTACACTTTCACCAAACATTTATCCATAAAAAACACAAAGAATAAAGAATAGAAAAACTCAAGAACATCACAAGATGTTGCCCACAACAAGAGGAAAAATTACTCTCTAATGGAAGGTTGGAAATACTTACTATTTTCCAAGCTTTTCTTGATTTTTCTTTCTTTTCTCTCTAGCATTCTTTGCCTTCCTTTAATGGAGTTTTTGGTTAAAGTGAATTAGGTTAAAAGCAAATGAAATGAAAAACAATATATACAAGCTTGGAAAAAGCCCTTGGCCGAAATTGGCAAGGCAAATACAAGAATATTAATTTCATCTTCATTTGTCTTTCATTTGTTCAACTTGGTTAAATATCTAAACAACTTTAAAGATATTTAATTTAGTCAACAAATGCAACTTAGAAAATATATCTCTTATATATTAAGTGTATGGCCGAAATATAAAGAAATAAAGGAAAAAGATATTTTATTTTTCAAACAATTTTGAACAAATATCTTAAGAAGTCAAAATCAATTTGACAACCTTTTCCTTTAATGTAAAGTCAAACATTTACACTTATAATCATTTCCTAACTTTATCATTTGGTGATATATTTATATTTTAATTATATTAATCATTTAACAATTAAATAATTAAATAATTAATTAAATACAAATATATCAAATATATGTATTATATTTACTTTAAATATCTCAAATACATATATTATGATATATGTCAAATACCTTTATTTGACTATTTATTAATGTGTATTTAATAATATCATATATTAAATACAAATACACATTAATTAGGAAATGACGGTTCGGCCCGTTCGCATGTATTTTTCGTTTAACGATTAAACGATTTATAAATAATCATCATTATTCATAAATGTTGCTCTAGTGCTCTACGAGTATGTTTCATTATTGAGACTCTCTAGATTCAGGTATATCCGTCACGAAATCCAATTCATGTCCATAATCTATCCACCCGTAGATTATGACGATCACGGATAAACTAGCTGAATCATACAGGTCGAGGTCATTGCATACGTATAATCCCTCCGTCACAGGTATCCAGATAATCCCAGAGATATAGATGTAAACGTCAAATCTCTATAGGTATTATCTCGTCGACGTATCTATTAGCAATCTTAAATAACACTCGGAACTTACTTCCGATGTATACTGTGGCCACAGATTTAACAGACTGCTAATAATATATGGACTACCTATGCTCTGTACACAGAACTGACGGATCCTATCTTGACACACACAGGATATCCTGAGGATCGATCCACACCCAACGAACAGGCGGAGGTCTGATCTAAATAGATCGGTGACGTGACTGCCATCTAAGTGTGGAGGATGTCTCATACATCCACAGTGGTGTCTCAAGTCGAAGGACCACTATGCTACTCAACCCGAGAAGATTCTTATTGACGTTGGTGTACCATCCATTAAGAATCTTCGGTGAGCCGTTCAGTGTTTATCCACTATAAACACCTACACGTCTATACGAGTCTCCATAGACTCATGGTTCATTGGGATAAACCATCGGACCAAGTCTCGATATACGACATGTACTGGTCTCAACGGATTTGACTAACCGACCCGTGTGTTAGCAAATCTTGACCAGGAACTATGTTTGATAATATACATATAGCAGTGACACTTCCCAATGTCAATTACAAACTAACTTTGTAACTGTGTACTGCATTATATATTATCGGGCCTTTGTCTAATATATACATATCACTAAACCACATTTAGTTTCAATCTAATCGTAATCAGATCGAATACGTATATAAGAACAAGAGGTGCAACCATAAATAAGTAATATTATGGAATAAGGGGATGTTCGTATTCATGAATCAGACATAAATACGGCCCGGATTGGCGCTCTGAGCACCAACCCCAACAATTTCTCCCACTTGCTCTAGTGCCAATCCACGGTATCATATACTCATCTCAATGTGCATCGTATGCACATGGCCCTCAAAAGCTCACCCAGTACTTAAGAGGTAGGCAACAAAACAAGTCCGCTATGACATATTGAGTTTGTCAAACAAACTCCATCGTTTCCCATAGTCAGCATCATTCATATTTTGTAGAATCTAGATTATACATTAATATGACTCTGATGCTACATCAGTATTGTGCTACAGCTACTGAGTTGTCCAAGTATTTAAGGATCAAATCCAAAATACTATGAAGACAACCGCAAGCACAATAACAATTAAAACTTCTAATTAAAAGGTCACTATGCAACTTCATAAGTCAATACTTCAAAAGTTGCATTTGATTCCACTAAATAGTAGAATCCTTCGTGACACTCCCACTGCATCTTTTCTGACTCTTTATGACGTAGACTGTCTAACGTCATAATTAGTCTCAAAACTAATATGACCCTAATGGTTGCAGACTATATTCTCCATGAATTAGAAACTCGTTCTTAATATCTCAAAGATCACAAAGAACGTGTTTCAAGATCCATCATATGGTCTATAGGATGTCAAAATAACTCGTAACAATTACGATTAAATCGACATCGATAATCGCACATAATAAAGTATTCATTATGTCATCATCAAATGATACATAATATTGTTTAGACATTCTAATCAATATTTCTTTCGAAAAAGGAATCATCCTTTACGAAAGATGAATACTATGTATAAGACATACAATAACTGTCGAACAGTTATACTAACTGTCATACAGATAGCCTTGTTATGTCCTTTATTAGATCATATCTAATGTACGACTAATAGGAGTATCTCACAAGTCTCTTGGTTTTATATCTTATATAAAACTTTATATCAAATATAACAGAGACTACTCCCACTGCTTTCACGGAGTAAAGAAGACTTAGGTAAATCTTTTACCTCACAAACATCTCATTATTACTATAATAATGACAATGTCGTTAAGATATATAACACTAGAAAGTAATATGTACGCTCCCACTAACCCTTTTATCACATATGTATTCTATATACTTTGACAAGATCAGACAATTTGACGATATCAAAAATAGAGAACACATATTTCTGGAAGACTTATCCGAGTCTACAATAGGCTCTATAAGCTAGCACACTAAACTGCGATCTCAGCAGAACACAAACTCTAGGGCCATTTCAGAATGAACTCTTCAAATAAGGAAATCACAACTGATCTCTTATCTGAATAAGTCATCCAAAAACGCCACTTTGCATTCTTTAGCTAAAATATACAGTTTATTATCAACATTAACCAATATATCTTTAATTGTTCAATTAGTGTGACTAGAGATAAGTTTTCTCAGAATCTACAATAGATTGCTGAGTATAACTTTTCTCACTGTCATACTATAAAGGTCAAACCTTTAATAAGCTCACATTGCTTTCGTTGTGCAAACAATTAGCACATATCATGAACTAATTCATAATGAAAGCGTAATCAAGTTCAAAACTTGATCATAGTAAGCTATGAACAATCTTAGATCTAAGGTTCAATGGTGAACTTCCAGAATCGATATCAAATATCGCTTCCATTAAAAGTCATAGGATAATTTTTCTTCAATAAGAAAACAACGGAACCATTAAGTATCAAATACTCGTGAATGATTCTGTTATCCTATTGGACTTGTACGGAAGATGTATAAGGGTTGTTTCATCTTATTAATTACATAGTTCCATTTATAATTATCATTCTCACATTTGACTTCAATAAGTCAAGTCTTTTCTACAATAGTTAACATCTGATGTTACACACCAAGTAATAAAACGATTTTATTACTTAGAATCGTAGGAAAGATATTCTATTAAATAGAATACAATATTCTATTAAACAGAATAAACGATAAACTTTTACTTATACCTTCGAGGTGTAAGTAATTTCCATTATATAACTATTATATAAAAGAAAGATTGAAATCTCAAACTTTTCAAGATTCAAATTTTCTACCTATACATATCATATATGCAACTGTAGAAAATAATGGAACATTAATTAAAGAGATGAATTAGTGTTACTGGAGTATAACCCCAAGAGTATTGAAACTAATTCGGTAACATTCAATATCAAACGAATCAAATCATATAAGATTCGATTGCTCCCACTACTCAATTCCATCAAGATGGAATCGTGGAAGAATAATATTGAATATGAATCATATTCACTGAATAACCTTAGAACTAATTGCTTTAAATTCATATGTTTGATCGTATCAAAGATCTTTGAACAGTTCAAAGACATGTAATGAATTTTAAGGATTGAGTTCTCAAAAACTTTAGATTGAATATATTTGAACAAGTCAAAAATGTTCAATCTACGTTTCATCAGAACAGATTGAAAGTTCTTGATCTTTCAAGACTTTCAATATTTGTTCCTTCAGAAACACGTAACTAAGTTATGACAATTCATCAACTAAGTTACGAAGTAAAAAAAACTACCTTAAGCAATTATTATTTATTAAACTACATACATCCAATGTATCAGTTTAATAAATTTGGTGGTCCAATGACAATCATTGGTTAAACGAGATCTTAATCACCTTCCTGAATACAATATTCATTAAATGGATAAGGATGTGTGGTGTGATCTAGTATCAAACCATCATTACCATACGGAATAAGCATCCAATGCTTAAGTGATTAAACTCATAAAGCACCGTTCTAAATTATTTACTTTACCGAATAATTTTTCTTAATGTTTATCTCTACGTCAATGACACTACTAGTTATTATAAAATATGTAACAATTGTTTATAAAGAACAAGTGACTATCCAATAGTCGCAAGTTCCGATATCAAATATCAAAACAATCGTTAACCAATATTTCAAATAACTAGACGGGAGATCTGGTATCCAATACCTATAGTTGTAGTATTGTGAAAATCGATATTTTCTATACACAAATATACGCATCTCCTTTCTTTAGCTTTACTATTTGCATTCAACTATTCACAACAATTGTAAATAACTGATTAGCAAATTGTGTCATACACATTACCTCTAAAGGTAATTAAAGCTTAGAAACGTCATTACTAGATAAACAAATACCTAATAGGGCTTTCTTAATGCCAGTCAAGAATCTCGAGACATGAACTAATTCAAGTCAATTCTTACTGCATAAGAAACTATTGTCTCTAAAGTATTATATCCTAAAAGGGATATCTATCTAGATTATCTATCATGACTTAGAAACTAAGTCATTAACCATCTTTATTTTTCAAGAAAATCGGAACAACAGTTCCCGATGGTTTAGACTAATCTAATAATATCCTAGTCTATTAGTATCTAGAACCTATTCTAGAATAACTGCAACCAAGAGTCTAGTCAGATAACATATCAAAATATGTGTGCAGTAAATAAAAGTTTAATTCTATCTACTATAGAATAAGGAAACAAACAAGCGGCAATTTCCATAATAACATACACTGCCTAAGTTATGGAATATTTTAAACTTAGCAGTGCCTCCCACTTTTTACGTAATGCCGTAATCCCCAACGGAAAGACGAGAATTCAATAATTAAATCGAATTCCATAATGGGAAGAGGACCCCATGAATATATTTCGACTCACAGCAGAGGCACGGTCTCGCCGACGTATATTCACAGGTAGACAACTAATTGTCAATCACTCACTAGTGACTCCGAGGTTCCGGTCCTGGCCGTTTCTCGTTGTCGCTGCGAAGGCAGGCCCACAAGGAGACGTACCAAGGTTAAACTTGTCAATGATAAACTCAAGTTACTTGCGTAACCCTGACAGCTAGGGCACGTTCAGGATTCCGCTTTCGCTTGAATTTATCTAGTATCTAATATACATTCGGCATAAATAAATTTCTATCAGCTACACCCTCACAGCAGAGGCACGGTCTCGGATGTAGTCAACGAAAAGATATTTATAAACCGTATTGACAAGACGGACCAAGAAACAAGTATTCCAAATACTAGTTACTTTAAAACCTTATAAGCGGGGATATTCCATTAAGTGTCATACACCCTTAAATCTAATCAAATTAGATTATAACATGCATGTATAAAGTCAAGAAAACATGATTAAACATTGAATAAAACAAGCTAATCATTTATGGAGGCCTAGAATCAGACTCGCTCTGATACCATTTTGTAGGGGTTTTAGGGGCTAAATCCGGTAACGCAGCGGAAGCGGCGGAAGATCGTATCTTCCGATTTCAAAACTTTTTCTCGGATTAATTAAATAAACATATTTATTTAATTATCCAATAATCAAATTATGAAATAAAATTCAAATAAATCATATTTAAGTGAATTTACCAAATTACCCTTACTTTGGTATTTTGTCCATTTTAGTCCGAAATTGATCTAATCAATTTTGAATGATTCTAAATCATTTCTAAGATGAACTTAGCATGTTCAAAACATCAAAACACCAAAAGCACCAAAAAATCCCAAAATCTATTCATTTGGCCGAATGTCACCTAAGGTGGGCATTTGTGCATTTGTCATTTCATGCTTCAAAACACATCAAGATGTAATCCAATGAACATGAAACTTTATATGCATATATACACATCCAAATACACAACATATATGAAAACCCCCAAATTTGGAATTGGTCATGAACCCTAATTTTTCAATTTCTTCAAATTGGACAAATTAGACCAAATTGGTTAAATCAATTACTTCAATCATGTTCTTCCATCCAATCAAAGTCTCAACACAATGAAACAACTCAAGATCAAATCTAGGTCATCTAAGAGTGGGTCAACAACTCTAGATTAGCAACATGGTTTCCAAAACCTTAAAAGAACACTTATAACTACACTAGTCACAAGCTTTCTCCATTATACATGCTCTACACTTTCACCAAACATTTATCCATAAAAAACACAAAGAATAAAGAATAGAAAAACTCAAGAACATCACAAGATGTTACCCACAACAAGAGGAAAAAATTACTCTCTAATGGAAGGTTGGAAATACTTACTATTTTCCAAGCTTTTCTTGATTTTTCTTTCTTTTCTCTCTAGCATTCTTTGCCTTCCTTTAATGGAGTTTTTGGTTAAAGTGAATTAGGTTAAAAGCAAATGAAATGAAAAACAATATATAAAGCTTGGAAAAAACCCTTGGCCGAAATTGGCAAGGCAATTACAAGAATATTAATTTCATCTTCATTTGTCTTTCATTTGTTCAACTTGGTTAAATATCTAAAACACTTTAAAGATATTTAATTTAGTCAACAAATGCAACTTAGAAAATATATCTCTATATATTAAGTGTATGGCCGAATTTAAAGAAATAAAGGAAAAAGATATTTTATTTTTCAAACAATTTTGAACAAATATTCTTAAGAAGTCAAAATCAATTTGACAACCTTTTCCTTTAATGTAAAGTCAACATTTACACTTATAATCATTTCCTAACTTTATCATTTGGTGATATATTTATATTTTAATTATATTAATCATTTAACAATTAAATAATTAAATAATTAATTAAATACAAAATATAAAATATATGTATTATATTTACTTTAAATATCTCAATACATATATATGATGATATGTCAAATACCTTTATTTGACTATTTATTAATGTGTATTTAATAATATCATATATTAAATACAAATACACATTAATTAGGAAATGACGGTTCGGCCCGTTCGCATGTATTTTTCGTTTAACGATTAAACGATTTATAAATAATCATCATTATTCATAAATGTTGCTCTAGTGCTCTACGAGTATGTTTCATTATTGAGACTCTCTAGATTCAGGTATATCCGTCACGAAATCCAATTTCATGTACATAATCTATCCACCCGTAGATTATGACGATCACGGATAAACTAGCTGAATCATACAGGTCGAGGTCATTGCATACGTATAATCCCTCCGTCACATGTATCCAGATAATCCCAGAGATATAGATGTAAACGTCAAATCTCTATAGGTATTATCTCGTCGACGTATCCATTAGCAATTTTTAAATAACACTCGGAACTTACTTCCGATGTATACTGTGGCCACAGATTTAACAGACTGCTAAATAATATATGGACTACCTATGCTCTGTACACAGAACTGACAGATCCTATCTTGACACACAGGATATCCTGAGGATCGATCCACACCCAACGAACAGGCGGAGGTTTGATCTAAATAGATCGGTGACGTGACTGCCATCTAAGTGTGGAGGATGTCTCATACATCCACAGTGGTGTCTCAAGTCGAAGGACCACTATGCTACTCAACCCGAGAAGATTCTTATTGACGTTGGCGTACCATCCATTAAGAATCTTCGGTGAGCCGTTCAGTGTTTATCCACAATAAACACCTACACGTCTATACGAGTCTCCATAGACTCATGGTTCATTGGGATAAACCATCGGACCAAGTCTCGATATACGACATGTACTGGTCTCAACGGATTTGACTAACCGACCCGTGTTAGCAAATCTTGACCAGGAACTATGTTGATAATATTACATATAGCAGTGACACTTCCCAATGTCAATTACAAACTAACTTTGTAACTGTGTACTGCATTATATATTATCGGGCCTTTGTCTAATATATACATATCACTAAACCACATTTAGTTTCAATCTAATCGTAATCAGATCAAATACGTATAAGAACAAGAGGTGCAACCATAAATAAGTAATATTATGGAATAAGGGGATGTTCGTATTCATGAATCAGACATAAATACGGCCGGATTGGCGCTCTGAGCACCAACCCCAACACCTCGACCCTGGTGGGACGATCCCAAAACTGCTTTGCTATTGTGGGCCTCGACCCTGGGACTCATCCCCAAACTGATACTGATATGGGCCTCGGCCCGGAACGGACTGAGGTGGGCCTCGCCCCAGATTTCCATACTCGGCAAGGCTGCTACTAATAATGACTTTGGCTTCACCCCCATATTGCCATACCCGGGGCAAGGACTGATACTGAAACCGATGTGGCCTCGCCCCTAGAGTGCCATACCGGCAAGATATGATGTTTGATGCTAATGTGGGCTCGCTCCCTAGAGTGACCATACTCAAAACTCAAACTCAAATGGGCCTCAAACCTGTGATTATTACCCGAATCCGATACTGTGCTTTTACCGTCTGATTAGCTTGTTCTATTTGCCGCTTTCTTTTCATCTTCAACAAAACCTGTGAACACTAAAAAAACAAAACAATAGAATGCAAAATGTGTTACGTGTATGCTGATGCTTATGAGTTGCTCCATTTTGGAGCTCCATTTTCGGCTCTTCTGTTATGGTAGCGGTCCATTTCTGACCGTGTTGTCCGAGAATTGGCTCATTTTTGAGCTGTTGCTTGATGAGGTGGTATTTGCCGCTACAGTCCTGCGAATACAAAACAAAAATTGTATGTCTATGTATCTGATATGTGATCGCTGTATGTATTTGGATGCATGATGCTGATGTGGGCTTCGCCCCCTAAACCGACACTGATGTGGGCCTCGCCCCCAAATGACACTGATATGGGCCTCGCCCCCAAACTGATACTGATATAGGCCTCGCCCCCAAACTGACACTGATATGGGCCTCGCCCCCAAACTAATACTGATGTGGGCCTCGCCCTCGACTGGTACGGATATGGGCCTCGCCCCCAGCTGATACTGATGTAGGCCTCACCCCCAACTGATACTGATATAGGCCTCGCCCCCAGACTGATACTGATATAGGCCTCGCCCCCAGACTGATACTGCTGATATAGGCCTCGCCCCCAGACTGATACTGATGTGGGCCTCACCCCCAACTGATACTGATATGGGCCTCGCCCCCAGACTGATACTGCTGATATGGGCCTCGCCCCTGTGATTCATTCCTGAAGACTGCTGACATTGTACTGTTGCTTCTTCTGGTTGGCTTGCATTTGACGCTTTCTCTTTTTCTCCTTTGAAACCTGTTATTACAAAACAGAACAAAGACAAAAAAGGATGCAAATATGTTACGTGTATGCATGAATGCATGATTGAGTTTCATATCCCTTTGGGCTAGGTCTTCTGCCGGTAATCTTGGTGGCTGCTCGGTCTTTTGACAAGTCTGCCCTCTTCCCTAACCAACGGGTATCTATGATGGCTTTCAAGACAAAAGTGGGTTAACATGGTGCATGTATGCATGAGGTGCATGTGATGCATGAGATGCATGCGATACAAGAAATATATCAACTCATTAAAATTTTCACACAAATCGGCCCATCATCATTTTAGAAGCTTTTGGGCTAACTGTCATAGGAGTGAACTCGTCCCAATTTAAATGGCCCAACAAGTTCACATCTCATGGCAAGAAGTCCAACCGTATCCAAATGATAATGTTCCTAAACACAAACATATAATGGCCCATTGGCGTTTTAGAAGCTTTTGGCCCAATCATCATAAGATATGTTCTTGTCCCAGTTTAAATGGCCCAACAAGCCCATACCTCATGACAAAAGGTCCGAATGGAACCAAACGACCATGTTCCCAAACACAAGCACAAGTAAATAATTCTTATTAGTTCTATAACTATGGTTCACATGCGGGTTTACAGGGGTGTGGACAAAGGCTCTCGCTGGCGAAGGATTGCCCACAACTAGGTCTCCCCACTCAAGGGTTCGAGCGACCAAGTGAGCGCACCTTTTTTATACCTTACAGTACGTGCCAACGAGTTATGGTGTGTGACTGACTGTCAAATGGATTTCCCGTTGTAGATTCCCCAGAGGGAGGGTGGAGCGAGGCTCTCTTAAGTACCCTAGCCTCTTAGGCTCTTATCGCTTGGTGACAGGAATAAACAACGAGTCCTCCAAATTAGTCCATCACAATAGGCCATAAGTAAGTGATTATCTAGGTGCCTTCACAGCTTTTACTTATAGAAAGGTAGTGAATGAGGGAAGACACCAAACCATTACCTAGCCTTAAAAGTGCCTTTGATTAAACCCCTTTTAACCAACAGTAGACACAGTTAATTAAAGCACAAATCATAATATTACAAGACATTATTTCGGGGCCGATTCTCTATCCCCAGTGGAGTCGCCAGACTGTGGGACACAGAAACTGGGCGACGCATGCTGTCCTTGGGCTCGCGGCCCGGTTGGGAGTACAGAGTAGCCCGCGTGGGACTAAACCGGAGAATGATGGAGTCGCCACCCGGTGTGAACCGGGAAAATGAGATTTAAGGCCGCACTCACCCCTCGCAAGGGAAGACCTCAAACTGTTGGGTTCGGAATGGTTCCTTACTTATGCCACTTGTAATAAAATGATTTGCGCAATAATCTAACCAAGCCTAAGCAACGTATTTCCAAGGATGATTTACCCCTAAGTTCGCATGCATACATCAACAAGTTCATCTAAATTTACATGTAACACATATCGGAATTTGCATACAACCTATTTGCATGTAATCTATGTCTCAATTTGCATACATAAAGATAAATTAACATACGGCAAGCATACAAGTTAATAAACACATTGTACTCATACATGTGGGGAATACAGATGAATGACACATACACAATCTTGCGTAATACATAAAATCAATCAGGTTCATCATACGAAGGGATAACTACTAGGGATAATTATGCACGAAATCTGATGAAAAGGACTCAGTTCAGTGGGTGCGCATTCGTGTAGTGTTCGTAAATGCGTTCAAACGGTAAACAGAAGGTTCGCGTTCGTGTGGCGTTTGATAACGAGTTCGAACGGTACCAGACCTGATGAAACAAATGCATGCACGTTCGAGTAGCGTTCGTAAACGTGTTCGAACAGTAAATAGAAGGTTCGCGTTAGAGTAGCGTTCGTAAACGCGTACGAACGGAAAGGAAACAGAATGCTCACATTCGTATGGCGTTCGTAAACGCGTTCGAACGGGGTTACAACAGTGACCCCCCAAAATGCAGTAAACAACATGACGCATACGTGAACGGATGAATAGATGACACCTAATCAATAATAACGGACTAAAAAGCGCGGTGAAGTATCGTGGTAAAGGTTCTTTAACCTCTCAAAATAGAGGACCTTTAATCCAACTACTAATCCCATGCGCATCACATCATAATGCATACAAAAATAGAAACAACGATATCGGACTTCGTATACCCGATTGAACACATCTCACATTCAAACGAATATACATCGTCCGGCGCGGCAAAGCATCATAGTAAATGATTTTAACCTCTCAAAATAGAGGACCTTTAATCGCACTCACTAAGCCGATGCGCTTTATCACCAATTTCATAAACAACCGACGTACATAAGGCAAAATACACGATGTAAGAGGCGCGACAAAGTGTTGGCTTAAAGGTAGCCTTTTGGCATTTTCTTCCTTCAAATGGAGAACCTTTAGACCGACATACTAAACCCATGCGCATCACATCATCAATACAAACAAATCATCATATGAAAATTAAATGGCGAGATGAAAAATTCAGATAACAAGCAAGGTAAAAACAAAGCGAAACATGTGCCATTTGCTCGAGTGGTACGTGGAGTTGTATCCCGAGTACAGATCATACTACCGTCCATTCAGAATCGGCTATGAAATTTATGTCCGGGTTTCCATCCTATATACCACAAGAGGCGACACATTTTCATTCATATTTAAAACCACAACATGCATCCATAAACGACTCTCATGCAAAATAAAACAATAAAAAAATGAATGGCAGTAAATAGAAAGAGTGCTCTCAGGTCTAACCTTTTAAATCAACTCTCGGACGTACGGTACACGATCGTCGGAAGGGGCTAGCGCTCCACAACTCCTCCGGTTCACTGGTTCACTGCTCTCGTTCGTTGTCTCACTGTTTTGAGCCGTCGTTCTCCCTGTTTTGCTGCTATTTTACTGCTATCGTACTGCTGATTTATTGCTGTATTTTGATCGCTGTTATTGGTGTTTTAGACTCCTGTATTTGCGGTTAAAAGGGCTGCTGTTTAGATGTGATTTGGGCCGCTGTTTGGGCGTGACTTGGGGGCTGTTTTGGTGAGGTAAAGGGGCTGTATGGGATTACTGTTTTTGGTGTTTTGTTGGAGTGGGTGGCTGGTGTTTATGTGTCTCGGCTGTGTGTTTGATTTGTGAGGGTTGTGTGTGTGAGTTTGGTTGTGTCAATGAGCTTGGGTCTTTTCTTGTTTGAATGAACTAGGGGTTTCAAGGGTTGGAATTTGGTTCTTTTTATAGGCAAATGGGGTAGGGCTAAATCTTGCTTGACAAGGAAAGAGATTTGGCATTTAAACGGGATTTGATTCGGTGTCAAACAAGGAAATCCTAAGATTTGAGGGGGGAGAAAATTTGGCTAATTAGGTTGTTAATATATTTAATTTGTGTTGTTTAGGCATAGTATTTGTTAAGTTATGAATAAGATATTTTTGATTGGGAATATAATTGGTTGATTGATTTTAATTAGGCATGATTTTATTTAATTTGGTATATGATTTAATTAATATTTCATTTAATTTGGTATATGATTTAATTAATATTTTAATGGGCTTTGGTGGGCTAATTGGGCTTGGGTGTGAGGCTAACAGCAAAACCAGAAATACCGAAACCGTTCGAACGCCTCATCGAACTCTACACGAACGCCCGCAATCTACCTGACGTTCGAACGTGGGCACGAACGCAGCATGAACGAAAATAGTGAACTTGTGAAATGAACTTGATGTCATACTTATTCTGAATTTCCCCTTCCGATGTCCGTTTCCCGCAGTTTCCGTGACATAAAAGGTAGTGCCTCTAAATGAGACTCATCATAGGGACTTATATGCAAAAATGCAGTGCCTACAACTACCTATGCTCTGTACACAGAACTGACAGATCCTATCTTGATACACACAGGATATCCTGAGGATCGGTCCACACCCAACGAACAGGCGGAGGTCTGATCTAAATAGACCGGTGACGTGACTGCCATCTAAGTATGGAGGATGTCTCATACATCCACAGTGGTATCTCAAGTCGAAGGACCACTATGCTACTCAACCCGAGAAGATTCTTATTGACGTTGGTGTACCATCCATTAAGAATCTTCGGTGAGTCGTTCAGTGTTTATCCACTATAATCACCTACACGTCTATACGAGTCTCCCTAGACTCATGGTTCATTGGGATAAACCATCAGACCAAGTCTCGATATACGACATGTACTGGTCTCAACAGATTTGACTAACAGACCCGTGTTAGTGAATCTTGACCAGGAACTATATTTGATAATATACATTTACCAGTGACATTTCCCAATGTCAATTACAAACTAACTTTGTAACTGTGTACTGCATTATATATTATTGGGCCTTTGTCTAATATATACATACCACTAAACAACATTTAGTTTCAATCTAATCGTAATCAGATCGAATACGTATATAAAAACAAGAGGTGCAACCTTAAATAAGTAATATTATGAAAATGAGATGTTCGTATTCATGAATCAGACATAAATACGGTCCGGATTGGCGCTCTGAGCACCAACCCCAACACCCACTCTCTGTTCCAACAAATGTTTCAATGCTTGCTGGTCTGTCCTTACCTTAAAACTATGACCCAATAAATAATGCCTCCACTTCTTAATGGCCAGAACTAGAGCTAGGAATTCCTTCTCGTAAGTTGATAATAACAAGTTCCTCCATTTTAGAGCTTGGCTTAAGTAAGCTAGAGGTCTCATTTCTTGCATTAAAACTGCCCCCAGCCCACTCCCTGAAGCATCACACTCAACCACAAAGGGTTTTGAGAAGTTGGGTAATCCAAGAACATGAGGAGTTACCATAGCTGATTTAAGAGATGTAAAAGCTTGTGTGGCTGCTTTATTCCACCTAAATGAGTTCTTCTTCAATAATGCAGTTAAGGGTGCATCAATGTTTCCATAACCCTTCACAAACTTTCTGTAATAACCCGTCAAGCCTAAGAATCCCCTGAGAGCCTTAGGGTTTTTGGGTATTGGCCATTCTACCATTGCTGCAATCTTCAAAGGATCTGCCTTAACCCCTTCATGTGAAATCATATGGCCCAGATACTCTACCTCTCGGCATCCAAAGACACATTTGGAAGCTTTAGCATACAATTGATGGTGCCTCAGCACTTCTAGGACAGTTTTTAAGTGTACCACATGATCCTCAACAGATTTATTATACACAAGGATATCATCAAAAAAAACTAATACAAATTTTTGGAGATAAGATCTGAATATTTCTTTCATCAACCCCTGAAAAGTTGATGGGGCATTAGTAAGCCCAAAGGGCATGACCAAAAACTCATAATGCCCTTCATGTGTGCGAAAGGCAGTTTTTGGCACATCTTCAGGTTTCATCCTGATTTGATGATAGCCTGACCTTAAGTCAAGCTTGGAAAACAGTTCAGCACCATATAATTCATCCAATAATTCATCTATATTTGGTATGGGAAACTTATCTTTGATAATGTCTTTGTTTAGAGCCCTGTAGTCGATGCACATGCGCCAACTCCCATATGCTTTCCTCACCAACAGGACTGGTGACGAGTAAGGGCTTTGACTAGTTTGAATAATACCAGCCTTCAACATCTCCCTGACCAGCTTCTCAATCTCTTCTTTCTGGTAATAGGGATATCGATAGGGCCTTACACAAGTGGGTTTGGCTGCCTCATGGAGCTGGATCTGATGATCATGACTCCTGGGAGGAGGAAGTCCACTGGGTTCAGCAAACACTGTTTGGAAATGGTCCAATACAGCTTGTATGGCAGGATCTACTGGTGTCATTCCCTTGGTGTCATCTGCCTCCATTAACTGCAGCCAAATACCTCTTCCTTCTTCCAAAGTGGTTTTGTTCAATCTTGGTTCCACCTCCAATGAGTTCTCGGGTGGCCTCAAGCCTTGCAGCAGTAGTTGTTGCCCTTCAATGTGAAACCTCATGCTCAAATCTGCAAAATTTCACTGAATTGTTCCTAAACTCCTCAACCAATCTACCCCCAATACAACATCACATCCTCCCAAAGTTAACAAATAGAGATTAGCCAAAATATCACAACTTTCCAGCCTGAGTAACACTGTCTTACAGCAACCCTGGCAAGGAAAAGTTGCCCCATTACCAACTTGGACTGCCAAGTGGCTCTCTTCCACTGGTAGCCTTATTTTCCTTGCTACATTCACGTCTATAAAGCTATGTGTACTGCCTGTGTTGTTTTCCAATTTTCCCCACCAATCTCATAGTTTTTGGGGAAGGAACTCCTGCTATGGCATGTAAAGAAATTATCAACAAGTCGGCTTGTTGTGTTGTCGGGTCAGCCACCTCATCTCATTGGTTGTAAGTTTCTGCTTCCTCATAAACCTCTCCTTCCAATTCTAGCCCTTCCAACAGGTATAGTTTAGGTTTGCTGCACTTATGCCCTATTTGGTATTTTTCATCATAATTATAGCATAACCCATTCTCTCTTCTCTCTTGCATTTGGTTGGGACTTAGTCTTTTAATGGGGAAAGGGTATCTCCTGGAAGGATTTGGATTAGGCTGTGGGTTTGGTGGTGGTGCTGGAAGTCTTGGTATGGGGCTTGGTCCGGGTAGTTTAAGTGGGGCTGGTTTGTGGATGTTGGGGTGTGGACTATTTTGGGTGTGTATGTTTCGGTAAGGGTATTGTTTCCTATTAACCTCCTATTCTTGCAACCGAGACAATTGTTAGACAGTTATGACCCATAGCATCACTATTTGTACAGATCATGGTGTTTTTGTACAAATTAACTATGTGACAAAGGAAATTGCTCTTCTGTCATTTGTAATTAGATTACCAAAGATGTATAAATGATAGAAGGTCCATATGATTAGTTCCAGATTGAGATGATATGAGACAGTATCAATCCATAAAGGTTTAATCATTAAATATCCCTAGTCGTAGTATTATCGAGATTTACATCGATAATGCGGGATAGACTAGTATTACACTTGTGCGCGTTGTGGGAGCATAACGACATAGTTCTCATATATTTGGGTATATGATACTCATGCAAGTGTACTAGGAGGTTATGTTTTACCGATAGTACGGAAAATAGCTTCGCTCTGGATAGACCCCTCGGAATTCCATTGGTAGTATAACTATGTGTCTATGGAAGTCCGAATCAGGGTAGGTGTATTTGGTCTTAACCTGAGACTTGCACCGCTAATACTTGAGACAATCAATATACTTTGGTTTTGGTCGTCCAGGACTTTAACAGGTTCCATGTACGCCTCTTCTGGGTATATTGAGAATCGTAGTGTATTGGGTGTGATGTCGAGATGGAAGTATCACTCCAGTCATAGTGGAGATGATGATCACGTGGGATACATAACTCATTCTCTTATATGCTGAAACTATCGGGATATTATGACTAGGTCATGTTTATACGACTATAGAGACTAGTTACCAGAGATCCGATATGTGCTTCGTACGAGGCACACACAATTCCAGCCCCAAGCCTTGCACGTGACATCCGATGCTGGATCGAAATACGCAATACTACGTATACTACGCCTGATATAGATCACATATTTCAGTAAGAATATTTCTGGAGAATTGGTTAGGCATGATGCTTTGCTAGAAGCCAACCATGTCTTGTAAATCGGTAAAAACGTAGTACTAGGTACTTACGTGTTCGGATAGTTCGACGATCGGATTTACTGCCAACATATCCGGGGATCTCATGGGTCACTTCCCGAAAATTCACCGATGACGTATGACTCGTACTTTATTAATCTGGGATTAATTAAGAGAGAGAAAATTAATCTGGGATTAATTACGGAGATATTTTATCTGGGATAAAATATAATTAAAGAGAGAATACGATTAATTTGGAATTAATCGATAAAATAATATATTCGATATATTATACGAAATTGGATTTCGACGCGGAATTAAAATTAGATTTTAATTCGGGCGAACGAGTTAATTTGGAATTAATTCGCAAGCGACGTGAATAGTAATTTTGCTAGGCAAAGTTATTTAATTAAATTAGATTTAATTTCGTCGCAACGGAAAATTCGTTAATTTGGAATTAGCGAACCCGAGCCCGGGAGTGTTTGCGGGCGCACTCGCATTGCGAATTTAAGTGCGACCCACAAGTCACATCTAGCGTCAAATCACTAGTCAATCAAGTGATGGAAGTCACATCACTTTGAGTGAAGTGATGCTTGTCATCATTGATTGATGTGAATAGTGACATGAGTGGTTAATGGCATTTATGACAATTTTTTGCTCCAAATTCATTTGACTTTTTGAAAGTAAATTTTTGGTATATGTTTTATTCTATTTTGGAAATCAATTAATAAAAAAAAAACACAACAAACACACTCACTCTCTCCCTCCTCCCATCTCTCTCGGCCTAGGGCCATATTCTTCCTCAAAATTTTGGTTTTACCGAGAGTTCAAGGAGAAGCAAAGGGAAATCTTGCGGTAAAATTTCTGGAGTGCTAGCACGCTTTAGGAGTCTTGCGAAGGTGATATGGAACCGATTTCGTGAGCATGGAATCACCATAGAAAGCTTGGAGCTTGGTGGATCATCCATGGCCGAATTTGGAGGAGCACAAAAAAGCCTACTGCAGTGAGCACATTGGAGGAGGAAAAGAATTTTTTGTGTTCGTCGCATCGATCAACCGATCATTGTAAGTATTCCACAACTTCTTTGATGTATTCACATGTATTTTCATTGCTTGAAAAAGATCCTTGAGACCTTAGAGAAACCCAACAATGGTATCAGAGCCATTTGAGGATGAAACTTGAACTTAGGGTTAAAATTGGGTAAATTGAATTTGAGCATGATTTGATAAAATTCTTTGATTGAGTATGCTTGAATGATGTTTAATTGAAGTTGGATATGATCAATTTCATGAAAATTTGATTGGATCAATTTTTCCCCAAAATGTGAGGCTTGGCCGAATGCATGATGCCCTAATAAGTCATGGTATTTTTTGTTTTTTGATCATTGGATGAGTTGGAAAACATTGGGTAATGTTGATTGTGGATTTAATTGGATTGAAACCGAATCGATTTAAAAAACCCCAAAATGTCGTGACTACTTAGAAACCGAATTTTGTTGGAATTTATCCCAGTAGATCTTTATTCCTAGAATAAATGTTGTTTCTCCCAAGAATTCTACGGAGAATTTTACATGAAGGCCAAGCTTTCACCGATTGTTATTATGGGAATATCATTTCCAAGAAATGATATGTCATCATTATTTAGGACATTCATTGTCAGTGAGCTCCCACTAACCTCCTTACACAAGAATCATTTTCGTTTTTGAATTAAATCATACACCATTATGATTACATCAAAACGATAATTCCAAGAACGCTATGCTTGCTTCAATCCATCCATGGATCGAATAACCTGCAAACCTTGTTTGCTTGTTTTGGTACGACAAAACCGTCAGGATGTTGTAAACATCCTCCAAAAGGTTTCCGTTAAGGAAATCGATTTTGGCATTCAGCTGCCATATTTCATAAATGAAACATGCAGTATCAGCAAGCATTATCCAAATGGATTTAACCATGGCAACAGGTAAAAGGTTTCGTCGTAATCGACACAATGTTGATAACGATACCTTTTCGCTACAAGCCTAGCTTAGTACGTTGGTATGTTGCCTTCCATGTATGTCTTCCTTGAAGACTGACATAGTACCAATAGGCACAATGCCTTGTGGTACAACAACTAGTGTCCAAACTTAGTTGGTATACATGGAATCCATTTCGGACTTCATGGCACTTTGCCATAATAGGGAGTCGATACCTTGTATCACTTCCTCATACGTAGTCAGTTCGTATTCCTCAATAAGATTGACATCTTTACGAGGTGAGATCCGAAACCCATACCCCAGGTTGTTTTCTGACTCTCTCTGACTTACGTGGTTCTTGTGTATTCGAAGATTAATGGTATAGTTTCATCCTTGATGAACTATTTGTGTTCCATTAAGGAATCGGTGCCTGGAATAGTATTACTCCGATTTTCATCGAGTTTTACTTTCCTCCCACTTACCACTGCATATCGGTATTCCTCTTAGGAAAACCGCATGGAGAGCAACAATTACATTGTTCTCTTGTGAGTTGTATAAATATTATACTTTGGTTTCCCTAGGATAACCTACAACTAGGCACTTATCCGATTTGGGTTCTAGTTTGGTATCATCCAAACGTATGCCTTGCATACCCAAATCTTCAGGAATGAGAAAACCCAGTTTCTTTCATGTTCATATCTAATATGAAATAGACAAATAGATCGACTAAAGTATTAAACACCATGATTAGACCATGATGGAAAATACTTAAGCAATAAGTTTCTCAAATACTTGAAAGAGTATAATATTATTTCAATGAGGACTCCTCCCGGAACACGTCAATTTGACGGTGTGTCCGAACTGAGAAATCAAATTTTGTTGGACATGATAAGGTTAATCATAAGTCACTCTGAGCTACCATTTCCTTCAACGGATACGCATAAACAGTGCAAAACTTATTTTGAATAAGGTTTCATAAAAATCTGTTTGACAGACTTCATATTAGATATGAACAGGAAAGAAACTGAGTTTTCTCATTCCTGAAGATTTGGGTATGCAAGGCATACGTTTGGATGATACCAAACTAGAACCCAAATCGGATAAGTGCCTAGTTGTAGGTTATCCTAGGGAAACCAAAGTATAGTACTTATACAACTCACAAGAGAACAATGTAATTGTTGCTCTCCATGCGGTTTTCCTAAGAGGAATACTGATATGCAGTGGTAAGTGGGAGGAAAGTAAAACAAGATGAAAATTGGAGTAATACTATTCCAGGCACCGATTCCTTAATGGAACACAAATAGTTCATCAGGATGAAACTATACCAATAAACTTCGAATACACAAGAACCATGTAAGTCGGAGAGAGTCAGAAAACAACCTGGGGTATGGGTTTCTGATCTCACCTCGTAAAGATGTCAATCTTATAGAGGAATACGAACTGACTACGTATGAGGAAGTGATACAAGGTATCGAATCCCTATTATGGCAAAGTGCCATGAAGTCCGAAATGGATTTCATGTATACCAACTAAGTTTGGACACTAGTTGTTGTACTGCAAGGCATTGTGCCTATTGGTACTATGTCAGTCTTCAAGAAAGACATACATGGAAGGCAACATACCAACGTACTAAGCTAGGCTTGTAGCGAAAATGTATCGTTATCAACATTGTGTCGATTACGACGAAACCTTTTACCCGTTGCCATGGTTAAATCCATTTGGATAATGCTTGCTGATGCTGCATGTTTCATTTATGAAATATGGCAGCTGAATGCCAAAACCGTTTTCCTTAACGGAAACCTTTTGGAGGATGTTTACAACATCCTGAAGGTTTTGTCGTACCAAAACAAGCAAACTAGGTTTGCAGGTTATTCGATCCATGGATGGATTGAAGCAAGCATAGCGTTCTTGGAATTATTGTTTTGATGTAATCATAATGGTGTATGATTTAATTCAAAAACGAAAATGATTCCTGTATATATAAGGAGGTTAGTGGGAGCGCACTGACAATGAATGTCCTAAATAATGATGACATATCATTTCATGGAAATGATATTCCCATAATAACAATCGGTGAAAGCTTGGCCTTCATGTAAAATTCTCCGTAGAATTCTTGGGAGAAACAACCTTTATTCTAGGAATAATGATCTACTGGGATAGATTTAATGTTGTTAATACTCTCCGAGAACTCGTACATTGAAATAAATGTACTCGACCTGGTGTCTCATATGATTTGAGCATATGGATTCACAATCGGGCCAATCCAAGTGATAATCACTGGATTGAAGTTAAGAACATCCTTTAGTATCTTAGATGAACTAAGGATGCCGTCTTATACTATGGAGAAGGAGAACTTGAAGTGACTGGGTTCACTGTTGCAAGTTTCCTAACCGATAATAACGACTATAAGTCGCAATAACGGTGCTATAAAGTTTGAATAACGGAACAGTGAGCAGGAAATCTTCCAAGCAAGATACGGTTACCGTATAAACAACAAAAGCGGAATATTGCTGCAGCTGAGGCAGCAATAGAAGCCATTTGGGTCGATAATAATCCTAATTAGATTATGAGTAGTTCTGTTAGCAGCTGAGCTAGGCTACAACACAGGCTAAAGAATTAATGGTCTCATCAACGATCCAGATATATACTTCAGTTATTCATCTGATTCGTTCGGATCATACATCGTGGCGATGTGATGATCGAATAAATCGCATCGGATGATAACACTGCAAATCTGACGAAAGCATTTCCTCAGCAGAAGTTTGAGCGAACCGTACATAGTTCGGGTGTTGGACACTTGAGTGATTGGCTATAGGCCAAGTAGGAGATTATTGGACAGTTATGACCCATAGCATCACTATTTATATAGATCATGGTGTTGTTGTACAAATTAACTATGTGACAAAGGAAATTGCTCTTCTGTCTTTTGTAATTAGATTACCAAAGATGTATAAATGATAGAAGGTCCATATGATTAGTTCCAGATTGAGATGATATGAGACATCATCAATCTATAAAGGTTTAATCATTAAATATCCTTAGTCGTAGTATTATCGAGATTGGACATCGATAATGCGGAATAGACTAGTATTACACTTGTGCGCGTTGTGGGAGCATAACGACATAGTTCTCATATATTTGGGTATAGGATACTCATGCAAGTGTAATAGGAGGTTGTGTTTTACCGATGGTACGGAAAACAGCTTCGCTCTGGATAGACCCCTCGGAATTCCATTGGTAGTATAACTATGTGTCTATGGAAGTCCGAATCAGGGTAGGTGTATTTGGTCTTAACCTGAGACTTGCACCGCTAATACTTGAGACAATCAATATACTTTGGTTTGGTCATCCAGGACTTTAACAGGTTCCATGTACGCCTCTTCTGGGTATATTGAGAATCGTAGTGTATTGGGTGTGATGTCGAGATGGAAGTATCACTCCAGTCATAGTGGAGATGATGATCACGTGGGATACATAACTCATTCTCTTATATGCTGAAACTATCGGGATATTATGACTAGGTCATGTTTATCCGACTATAGAGACTAGTTACCAGAGATCCGATATGTGCTTCGTACGAGGCACACACAATTCCAGCCCCAAGCCTTGCACGTGACATCCGATGCTGGATCGAAATACGCAATACTACGTATACTACGCCTGATATAGATCACATATTTCAGTAAGAATATTTCTGGAGAATTGGTTAGGCATGATGCTTTGCTAGAAGCCAACATGTCTTGTAAATCGGTAAAAACGTAGTACTAGGTACTTACGTGTTCGGATAGTTCGACGATCGGATTTACTGCCAACATATCCGGGGATCTCATGGGTCACTTCCCGAAAATTCACCGATGACGTATGACTCGTACTTTATTAATCTGGGATTAATTAAGAGAGAGAAAATTAATCTGGGATTAATTACGGAGATATTTTATCTGGGATAAAATATTAATTAAAGAGAGAATACGATTAATTTGGAATTAATCGATAAAATAATATATTCGATATATTATACGAAATTGGATTTCGACGCGGAATTAAAATTAGATTTTAATTCGGGCAAACGAGTTAATTTGGAATTAATTCGCAAGCGACGTGAATAGTAATTTTGCTAGGCAAAGTTATTTAATTAAATTCGATTTAATTTCGTCGCAACGGAAAATTCGTTAATTTGGAATTAGCGAACCCGAGCCCGGAAGTGTTTGCGGGCGCACTCGCATTGCGAATTTAAGTGCGGCCCACAAGTCACATCTAGCATCAAATCACCAGTCAATCAAGTGATGGAAGTCACATCACTTTGAGTGAAATGATGCTTGTCATCATTGATTGATGTGAATAGTGACATGAGTGGTTGATGGCATTTATGGCCATTTTTGGCTCCAAATTCATTTGACTTTTTGAAAGCAAATTTTTGGTATATGTTTTTTTTGATTTTGGCCATTTTTCATATCGAAACTCTAGAGTTTCCGATTTGTGTTTCATCAGAAACACATAACCATAACGCGATGCCACATCCGTAAAGGTCATGAAACATTCATATCCACCTCTAGCCAAGCTAGACATGGGCCCACTTACGTCACTATGAACGAGGGCTAACAGATCGGTGACACTTACACTATTACCAAGTAAAAGGTATTTTAGGCACTTTGCCTAATAAACTAGATTCGTAGAATTTATTTGATTGGAAACAAATCCGTCCTAGTACCCACTCTTCGAAAGTGTGGATATACGAGTCTTGTTTATTGTGTCCCAGACAACAATGCCACTTATAAGTCTCAACAGATTAAATCAATTTGAGCTATTTGTTTGTCATGTTATATGTTTGAGATTTATTTATATTCAAAATATAAATATTGTTTTTCACATCTAATGTGTTTATCTCAATATCATCTTTATAAAATGAAACACTTTAGTATTCTAGAATATAAAGGTATACCCGCAATAGGTTAAACCCTGATATAGAGATAATGTATCTAGTCAAACTAATTAGATTTTAACAGTTTCCTAATTTAAGCACACACCCAAAGGGTAGTTCCTAAACTTAGGTTTCTACGGTTAAAACAGCGACTCTCGTCCCGTTTTCAATTCGTAGGTAGATCTCATCTGAAGTCAGTATCCTGCTTGTCAGCAGATTCTGCACATCAATGTATATTTATGTACCATACTTAGTATCTAAAATCCAATTTTAATACTAGTAGTGAACATGTTTATAACAAACATATTTGAAGCCGGAGCCTTGCACCATCTTCTATTCCTTCATGTCTGCCTTGTCCATACGGTAGTCACACTTCCGTGTCCCCGTTTTCCATAATTTAGCCAGACATTTTGGGATATGTCATTTGTCTTCCTAGAAGATTTTAATGAATTTGCCTTTGCCTTTTTCCACACTCCAGAAGCCTTTGGCCAAGCCTTGGCCTTCTAGAATATCGAAGTAAGATGTGTTTTGCGCTTCTTGCCTTATTGCAAATTCTGGCTTTGTCTAATTGAGTATAGGCATAGCCATTAACTCTCCAAGAGTTTACTATTGCAATTTAGTACTTCTAAGATCTAAGGATAGATCTATGAAGATCCTTCAATTTCAATATCATACTATAAGGAATCCTTAGTTCTGATTAAGAAATTAATGAGTCTTTATGGCAAGCATAATGGATTAAGCACTAAAGTTATCATCACATGAATATTCCAAATATCATGTTCTACTATTTGCTCAACTCCGGGCTTAGGCTCGAGATGTTATTTTATCAAATGAAGTAACTTCTTAGTTTTCAGGACTATCCTGAAATTCTATTCCCAATTTGAAAATTAAAGTTGTTTAAATAACATTTTCACCCAGGATTATGTTTTAAACACTAATCTTTCAATTTATCTTGATTCTAATAGCCCAACTATTTAATCAACGATTTTAGGTACTATTGATTATAATGATTACTATAGTCTAACTATATAATCAACTATAATTTAATTGATTAAATTCAATTATATTGATTACTATAATCCAATTATAAAATCAACTATTAATTGAAATGGTTAATTCAAATATATTGATTACTATAATCCAATTATATAATCAACTATAAATGAAATAGTTTGAATACAGTCCAACTGTTTAATTAAAACAACATTAAATATTAGTCCAACTAATATATTAATTTATTTAACGAAATGTTTGAAATGAGCGCGAATGGCAAGTAACTAAACGAATATTGCAAATTTAATACTTGCCTCCCACTATTTTTCGGCGAGCCTCTAACATTCTGTTGAGTACTCGGGAAACCTTGTTTCCTAGTGGGCTAGGATCCCGTTAAATAACACACAATCTTGACTTTGGCCAATAAATTGTATGATAATTAACTAGATAGATCTCTAAGATCAATTGGATCCCATCCAATTCCTAGATCCAGTAGGTGGACATCCAAGTCCGAAACATATATCTTATATATGCCAATATATCCAATATATTGCCTAACCTTTTTCCTCTGAATCAACTAAGCCTTGGCTTTGGCACAACAAACTTAGTGATCCCAGTTAAGCGGAACTCATTGACCATGGAAAGCTTCGTAATCAATGTCGATAGACAAGAAGTGATCTTGACTTTGGCCAACAAATCACAACTTGGACAAGACACCGATATGGAACAAAGCCTTCATGATTCAAACACATCCTCGACGAACAAAGGTCTTGACTTTGGCCAACAAACCAATGCCAGTCTTGGATCTTGAGTAAGAATCACTCAATGGAAGGAAAAACGCTTAATGTGTAGTGAGGGTTTTTCGCGTGTAATTGGCAACCAATTAATTATCTTTGTTAAGGTCTCATCATCATACACCCTTAAACATGCATTCTAAACACATAATAAGGCGCATATAAATAAATATAATAATGATATGCGGATGGATACTTAAACATTGTTCCTAGAACAAATCTCTCAATTTCCTCTCTCCCGCTAGCACAAGTATTACTTCTACCCGATTACATAACACTTCTAAAGAAACCTCATTTACATTGAGGGGAATAGGTGAGAAGAGAAATACAAAGAGTAAGGAGGTAATGGGCTGGACACGCATGTCCAATTAATAAATTCTAAATTTATTACAACAATTTCCAAAATTGCCCCACCCATCTAATATCCATCCGATATACATTATTCATACATCGCAACCATGTATTCACACAAGCATGTTATCAATCAATCTAATCCGATTAATTAATCTGAATATTAATGATCATCAAATGTTCAAACAACGATTTGATTTTGCGTGAGTCCAACTCGTTTTGCGAATAAGTACTCAAAGTACGAATTCTTGAATTAAATTAAACTACAACATTAAATCCAATTTAATTTGTATTTAATACTAATTCATTTATTTAATTCCAAATTAAATATTACACTTTATTAATGTGCCTTTACGACTTAGATTCCAAATCTAATCGTTACGGTTCTCAAAGCCCGATTAACATCCAATGTCAATTTAATTAAAGTCTAATGGGCTCTTAATTAATTTCTAAGGCATGGACTTTTGTTCAATATGGGTCAAACCCAAATACCAAAGCCCATTTAAGGAATTACTGTAGGCATTGCATTTTCGCATGTGAAACCCGATGATGAGCCTCATTTGGAGGCACTACCTTTTGAGTCACGGAAGCCGCGGGAAACAGATATCGGAAGGGGAAATTCAGAACAAATAAGCTCACTGTCTTCGTTATTGCTGCGTTCGTTACTTGTCGTTCGAACGGGAAACATATTGCGGGCGTTCGTGTCGCGTTCGAGTAAGCGTTCGAACGGTGTCGGTAATTCTGGTTTTGCTGCTAGCCTCACGCCCAGCCCATTTAGCTCCCCAAAGCCCATAAAACACATCCCAAATTAAATAAATAAATATTAATTAAATATTAAACATTAAAATAAAACATTTAAATCATTTACCAATTAATAAAACATAAAATAAAATCATGCCTAATATAAATGAATCAATATATTATATACTAAAACTAAAAATAAGATTTGCCTAATTAAAATCAATCTTAACCAATTAAAGCCAATCATATATTTGACTTCCTAATTCAATAGATATCCACCAATTTAAAAGTATTGACTTCCTAATCTAAACCAAATTTGTCCCCCCTCAATCTTTGACTTTCCTTGCTAAACACTAAATCATATCCTAATTAAATGCACAAAATCCCTTCTCTTGTCAACCCTAACCCTTCTCTATATAAACAACCCCTCACCAAAGCCTTTGTCTCCTTGACACATAGAATTCACACCCAAACTCTCTCAAAATCTCTCTAGACTCTCTCTACACACCCAAGACCAAACAAGCAAAAAGAGAAAACACTTCACACATACACAAGCAAGAAAACAAAGAAACCACCACAAGCCACCTCCCCCTGTAGCCGAAACAGCCATCTATACAGCAGCCCTCCACCACTGAAAATTACCACAAAAAACCACACCCTAAAACACGCCTAAACAACCTCCTAAATCACCTTAGCGGCAGCCCAAATCTTAAAAAAACAGTAACTTAGAAAACTACATAGACAATCTTAAAAATAATCATATTTAATTGCACTAAGAACCCACACAACTTGGAATAGTTCTTTGAAAACATTGAAACAGGTAGCCCGTACAGTGACCAGCAAAACTGGAGCCGAATAGGAGCAGAACGGAGTTCGAATCGTAAGCAAAGCAGCGAAACAGTGAGCTAGGACGTTGAACCAGCGGACCAGGAAAAGTTGCGGAGCTTTATCCCCTTCCGATCTTCGTGGAACGTGAGTCCGAGAGACGGCTTAAAAGGTTAGACCTGAGGGTATCTTTCACACTTATTCTCATTTTATTTTCTAGTCATTTATTTTGATTATATTTTCTGTATTGTAGTATCCGTTGTGTGTATGATGTATGTTGTGGGTATTGGATGAATGAGAGATGTGTCAACTCTCGCGGTATATCGGATGGAAACCCGGACATAAATTTCATAGCCGATTCCGAATGGACGGTAATATGATCTGTACTCGGGCCACAATTCCACGTACCGCTTGGGTAAACGACACCATCTTTCTTTTGTTGTGTTGCTCTTGTTTATTTAGTTTGTTTTACCTAAACTCAATATGTCGTTAGTTATGCATGATTCAACCAAGCGCATGGGCTTAGTGAGTTAGTCCAAAGGTCCTCCATTTAGGAGACAGAGCCGAAAAGGCCACCTTCGTGACACTACTTCGCCGCGTCGGTTGATGTATGTTCGATTGGACGCGAGATACGTTCAATCGGGCATA
>SKCR01047726.1:0-79147 GCA_019454045.1 Zanthoxylum bungeanum
AATCTCATCATTTCACTTTCTCTCATAATTATAATTATACTATATGACATGTCAAGCAAGTCATTGGTCATCTTTCTCGCTAATTAATTATTATTAACTTATTTATTAAGAGGAATTAAAAAGTCATTACTAATATAATCTATTTAAATAATAGTTATTTACTAAATCATCTTATCCTTTTTTTTCTATTTTATACTCATTACTAAATTATTTATTAGTGAAAGTTCGAGAGCCATAAATTATATAATGTTAATTATAAAAGTGTCTCTAGCCTAACCAAATCTATTTTTATTCCCTATTATAAAAATAGTATAAACTGGAATAATTAGAAGACACATTTGTTAATTTGAGTAGAGGTTAAATGACTTACATTATTTGAATAACTATGATGGAAGTAAAATCCTATTCAATTTTATTTCTTATATTTGGTATCAATCATACCTATAAGACGAGATTACAATAATAATTCTAATAATTTTTAATATCAAAAATAAGCAGAATCATAAACATTAAAATAATAAACATATATTCCAATATTAAGAATAAACATACTCATTTTTATTGGTTCTAAATATGTATTTGATGGGGTTATTCGTCATTCAGAAGTTTCTATGTTACTGCAACAATTTATATTTTAAGGTAGATGGTTGATATTGATTTTCTACTCTTGTATATCCCCCTAAAGAATTATTTGGCATGATGCGTTGTTAATCATTTTTAACATGCATAATTCAAGCAAATTAATAAATAAAACATACAACTCAAAGACATGGAAAACTCGTGAATTATTCTGTAAAAAATGATCTCTAAACAAAATTGAAGAAACTATGTCCTTAAGAACTTTTAGCCATGTCTCGGTGCTCTTACGGATCTATTGGATAACATTATCTTAGGATACCGTAGGAGCGAAGAGGGGTTTACCGCTATGCCTATGATGTTTGGCGACCACGACACTGTTGGGCTCGTAGCCCGTAGAGAGTACGGAGTAGCCCACGGGGACTAAATCGGAGAATAAAGGAGTCGCCACCCAGCATGAACTGGGAAATGATTTAAGGCCGCACTCGCCACTTGCAAGGGAATACCTCAAACCGTTGGGTTCGGAATGGTCCCTTACTTATGCCAGTATAATGGACGGGTTCACACAATGGTATAACCAAGTCTTATTTGGTACATGCAAGATATTCAAATAAACACACAAATTTGCACACCCATGAACATGAATATAAATAAAGAAAATTAATTCAGAAATGCAAGGTACGATAATAAGAATCATAATAATCAAAAGCAGGAAAAGCGTCAATAAATAAATGCAAATAATTAATCCCAAACGCATAATGCAAAATAACTAAAGAGATAAAAATGCATAGAATATAAAGAAAGAGGTTGTCCAATGTGTGTGCGTTCGTGTGGTGTTCGTAAACGTGTTCGAACAAAGTGTTCTAGAGAGTTCACATTTGTGTAGCGTTCGAAGACGCGTTCGAATGGAGTGAGGCAGAATACTTGCGTTCGAGTTACGTTCGAAAATGCGTTCGAACATTCTTATAAGAACAACACCAATAATGACATAAACACACAGATATGAGTATTTCCTGAGTGGTACGTGGATTTGTATCCTAAGTACAGACCGCACTACCGTCTATTCGGATTTGGCTATGAAATTTATGTCTGGGTTTCCATCCGATATACCACAAGGGATAATACCACACATAATCATCAATGCAATATAAGCGGGCATAAAAAAGGGGAGAAATATAAAATAACAATAAAAGTAAATAGACAAAAGCTAAATGATAAAATAAATGCTATAAAAATAAAATTAAGATAAACAGTAAAATAAATACGACATAACGAAATAAAGATGAATAATGAAACTAAATACGGAATAATAAATAACAGTAAAATAAATAAAAATAATAATAAAATAACCATAAAAGAAAATATAAAATATGATTATAAAATGCTAAAAAAGAAAAATATGACCAATAAATTTGGCCGTCTTTGATGTAGGACTTCGCATACCCTGCTGGACGTTTGTACACGTCTAACCAGGCATGACGTGTCCGGAACTATAAAAATAAATAGGGTGCCCTCAGGTCTTACCTTTCAAGTTGCTTTCTTGGAAATGCGTTAAGCTGTCGCTGGAAGGATTGAAGTTTGTTGTTTTTCAGGTTTGCTGGTTTGTTGTTTCTGCTCACTGTTTCGCTATTTCTGCTCACCGTTTCTCTATTTTTAGGCTGCTATTTTTGCTTTTTTTGGGCTGCTATTTTGGTTGTTTTTGGGCTGCTGTTTTTTCGATTTTTGGCTGCTGTTTTTGAGATTTTTTTGGCTGCTATTTTTGGGACTATTTCGGTGATAATGGACTGGTTGTTTTCTTTATCTGTTCGGTAATTTGGTGGGGCTATTTTGGCTTGATTTGTTTTGTTGCTTGTTCGGTGGATACTGCCGTGTGTGTGTGTTTTAGGTTGAGAGAGGAGAGTCGTGTATGTCTCGTGAGTGGTGTCTAGGTTTTTTAAGTGTGAAGTCGTGTGTGTGTGCTCGTGAGTGGTGTCTAGGTTTTTTAAGTGTAAAGTCGTGTGTGTGTTTCTTGTGAAGAGAAAGATGTAGAGAAGCCTTAGGTTTGTTTTGGTGAACTGTCGTGTGAGGTTTTTTTTTTTAGAGAGCCCTAGGGTTTGGTCAAGTCTCCTTTTTATAATGTTTTCAAGAGATCTTCAATCAAGGAAATAAATCAAATAAATTTGGAGGATATATTCTGGGAAAGAATTTTTGTAATTTTGGTGAGGAGGATATTCACAATCTCTTTAAATTGGAAGGTGATTTGTGGGATTTTGCACATTTATTTTGCATGGGATTTTTTTATTTGGGAAGGCCATGGGAGTGTGGGCTTTGTGGATGGGTTGTATGGGCCTTGTGTGGTGTGGGCTTGTACATGGATTGCAGGGGTTTTGGGCCGAGGCTAAGGTTTAAAACAACGGCTGAGCGAATCTGCGGCGGGTTAGTGAGTCTGAATCCCGTGAGGTGCTAATTTTGCAATTTTTCCTTCCAGCATTCGTTTCCCATGACTTCTATAACTTTTCAGGTAGTGCCTCCATACGAGGCTCATCATTGGGCTTATGCGAAAATGCAGTGTCTACAGATACTTGGTTGCTTCTTAAAAAATGTGGCACTCATTTTTTCAAGAATCACAAACTTGAAAATGGTGGAAACTCTCTAAAATTGCTCTTTTTATGCTTAAGGACAAGTGAAAGAAAATTGAATTTATTAAAAAAATGTGAACCCAATGACCCTATTTATAGACATGAAGGGTTGCCTTTGTAAAGACATTTAACTTAAAGGATGTAATCCTTTAAGGTTTATAACCCTTTAATATATCATTTGGACTCAAAGATTATAATCTTTCACTTTAAGGGACATATTCATTCAATTTGTGTATTTCTTAAAAGTCACATATTAAGGGATATATCCTTTCAATTTGTGTCTTTCCTAAAAGTCAAATATTAAGAGACATGTCTTTTAATGAGACACTCTATAAATACATTCATTAATTATAAATTTTTCTACTATTCCCCATAATTTTCTAATTATCAATGTAGACATTTGAGAGAGATTCATTGAAATAAAACTGCATCAAAATATGTAGCTTTCTCCTTGAAATTTTCCTAGTAAATGACTATCGGATTTACTTGGCAAACCAGTGACCATAGTCTTGAACTGTTCCATCGTTGGTGTAAACCAAGACAATAATCATCACACAGCTTCACTTCGACAATTTCCTGTTCTACGGTTGTGTTCAATTCGGCCATGAACGTTGGTCCTGGTTTCATCAAGTATTTTTAGGAATCCAACCTTTAAAATTCTCATGGAAGCAACCTCACTTCTTACTTGAAAAATATAATCTACTAGCAAATGTATTCTTTCTTTACCCCTAGTAAAACTCTTTTCCTAATATAGTGATCATTATAAGTCTTTTCTTACCCTAACCTTGACAGACAATACTTACATCATTATAGGAATAAGAAGTAGTACAAATCTCTATTGTGCTTGATTTAAATTATAAAAAGTTTCACTTGTCCATTTTGAACCTAGATCTTAGGATCTTTAGTCATGTAGGTTGGGTTTCCACAATGACAATTATTAATTTATAGGCTTCAATCTCATTCTCCTCGATGACTTCTCAACTTGCTCTTAAGGTAAACCTTTCATAAGTGGATCTGTTAGGTTTTCTTTTGATTTGATATAATCTATTGAAATTATGCCGCTTCAGAGTAGTTGTCTTATGATATTTTATCTTCAATGTATTTGTCGAGACTTTCCATTATACATTATATTTTGGGCTCTCCCAATAGCCGATTAGCTATCACAATATATGTTTAAAGCTTGCACCGATTTTGGCCAGTTTGGAATATCCTCTAAGAAATTTTAAAGCCATTCCATTTCTTCTGTAGTTTTGTCTAATGCTATTAACTCAGACTACCAAGCAATACATGTTTGTCTCGAGGAATTCCACAATACGAATGCACCCCCTAGCGTGAAAATAAATCTACTTGTGGACTTGTAGTCTGTTGTATCAGATATTCAGTTAGCATCACTGTATCCTTCTAGGACAGTAGGATATCTTATATGATGTAGACTATATTTTGAAGTTTCTCTTAGATACCTCAAAACTCTTATTTTGGCTTTACAATGGTTATATCTTGGATAACTCGTATATTTACTAAGCTTGTTTACGGTTTGTGTGATATATGGCCTTGTTCAATTTGTGAGATACATCAGATTTCTAATGATTTTTGAATACATTAATTGCGATATGTGTTGGGATATAAGCCCTATAGCTTCATGTAATGTAAATAAAATTATATTTTATGAAATAAAAATATGCATTATTCATTATTCATTTATCAAAGTGTTTGATTTATATCACATATTCTAAATTATCTTATTACCTTTGATTACTCATGTGCCTTCAGACTTAGTGTATGAGTGTCATACACAAGAGAATTTAAGTTTGAAGTTAGTAATCTAAAATAGTCCGTAGAGAGTAAAAAAATTGGTACTTTTTTACGGTTTATCTATAGTTACGGTCCATTCTATAATTGTATGGCGACCTTGATTTGGGATCGTCTATGTGGTGGCATGAGAATGGAAGCACCTTATATGATGTGATCATATATGACTGGACCCAAATATAAATAAATTTATTATAATATCCGTTAAATAAATAAATTCATTTCAATCTACTAGATGGTCATATATGGATTGATCTGAATCCTGAGTGTACTAAGAACTCATGTATGACAGACTATGTCTTTTGATTTACAAATGTGAGGTAAGTGTAGCAATCCCGACCAAAATCTACGTACTTTGGAGACATGACTTGGTGTGTAGAGGGGGAAATTTTACATAAATATGGAGTTCACTCCTTCTTAAGAGAAGTAGATGAGTATCTTCCTTAAGGGTTGATTCGGTACTTGAATGATTAGATCGCTCAAGTCTTTCTATTGCGAATAGAAATATTAACATTCATAATGGTTATGAATAAATAATTCGTTAGATAATCAATGGTACGTAAGGTAAAAATAGTTAAAGGGATATAATGGATATTATGACACAGCTTTAATTATGAGATACTCGTGAAGGGCCAGTCTGTATGTAATGACTATATCAATGGACACCGACGTAGTTTGGCTTATATTATCTCTCTGCAGTAATGAGAGTGCAGATTCAAGTTTTTTGTGGAATAACCCAAAGTTAATATTTGAAATATTTAATTAAGAGTTTAATTTAATATTCCGAGATTATTGGAGCTCGGAAACGTATGTCCATTTGGTCCCCATGCTAGTTTGATATATTGTAGCAGATTAAATATAATTGGATAGTCCAATTATATACAATATAATTTAATAACATATAATATATATATTTATTTATTTATTTATTTAGTAATATTATTTTGTCATACTTAAAACTATATGATAATTTTAATATATGATTTTTATAATAAATGATTATATGATAATTATTTATTATATGTTATTAAATTATATTGTATAATCTTAAGACTATTGTAGGTTATTTTTTATTGAAAAATTATACCTAAAACACAGTGGAAGTTGACGAAAAAATAGGGTTGTTCGGCAGTGAGCAAGGCACATATTCGGGTCCAAAACAATTCAGATTTAAGTTGTTGTTTGGGGGCGGTTTGTAGGAACCGATTTCCTAGAGCAGCTGAAACACTTTAGGCACCTAGGATAGGCCTTGAAAACAAATTCCGCTCTTCTCCTTGCTTGGTCGAATGTGAACAACTCCTTCACTGAAATTTTGCTTCTCTTTTAGCAAGATTTCAGCATCGAAATAATACCCGAACGACCCCCAAATAATGTTAGGGTTGGTGCTCGGAGTGCCAATCCGGATCGTATTTATGTCCGATTCATGAATACAGGCAATTCCATTTTTCATAATATTACTTATTTAATGGTAGCACCTCCTGTCTTTTATACACATATTCAATCTAATTACGATTAGATTGAAACTAAATTTGGTTTAGTGATACTTGTATATTATACAAAGTACCCTAGGATTTACAATGTAGTGCTCAGTTACAACGTAGTTTGTAATTGACATTGGGAAGCGCACTAAGATGTATATTCTTAAATAAAGTTCCTGGTCAAGATTTACTAACATGGGTTGATTAGTAAAATCTGTTGAGACCAATACATGTCGTATATCGTGACTTGGTCCGATGGTTTATCCCAATGAACCATGAGTCTCGGAAGACTCGTATAGACATGTAGGTATTTATTTGATAAACATTGAACGACTCACTGAAGATTTCCTAATATATGGTACACCAACGTCAATGGGAATCTTCTCGAGTTGAGCGAGCATAGTGGTCCTTCGACTTGAGATACCACTATGGATATATGAGATATCCTCCACACTTTGATGGCAGTCACGTCACCGATCTATTCATGATCAAACCTCCGCCTGTTCGTTGGGTGTGGACTAATGCTCATGATATCCTATGCGTATCAAGATAGAATCTGTCAGACCTGTGTACAGGGCATAGGCATCCTACACGTGTTTGCGATCTAGTAAATCCATGGCCATGGTTTAACTTCGGAAATTAGTTCCGAGTGTTATTTAGAGATCGTAAATTAAAGTCAACTATATTATACCGAAATGATTTGATGTTTTTATCTATATCACATGTATAATATGGATAGCCTGTGACGGAGGGATTATACGTATGCAATGACCTCGACTTGCATAGTTTAACGAGTTTATCCGTGGTCGTCATAATTCATGAGTGGGTAAATTATGGACACAAAATTGGATTTCGTGACGGATAAACCTAAACTTAGAAAGTCCCACATTATGAAGTGTACTCGTTGAGCACTTGGACAACGCGTTATGAATAATACAGATTATTCATAATACTTCATCGGATTAAATGAGTTAATTCGAATCGTTTAAACGATTAAACGATAACACATGCATTAGGGGATTTTGGTCATTTAATAATTATTGTGTATTTGTATTTGATACATAATTTGATTAGATACACATTAATTAATTGTCAGATGAGATTTTGACACATGCCATTAATATATATATTTGTTATTTAATGTAAATAAAATACATATATAATAATAATTATATTTATTAATTATTTAAATATTTAAATGTTAAATATTTGAATAATTAATTGATAAACTTTTTCATAAATGTTATGATAAATGTCTAATTATTATTGGTGACATATGGCATATTTTAAATTAACCTTTATGTGTGTGAATTTGATTTGCTAACATAAGGCTTACTTTTATTTAATTGCAATAAATTTACAAAATGGCCCTCCTAAGTCGGTCAAGATCCATTTTTTAAAGTTAATTTTTTTTTCTTTTGCTTCCAAGGGAATTTTATGGCCGAACACCACCAAAAATAATAGCTCTCAAAATTGGTTTTATGAAACAAGAAGGAAAAGGAAGAAAATCAAGAAAAACTTTAGGAAATCAAAGAATTAAAGGTAATTCTATATATCTCTAGGCTTGAAAGCATGTTTCTTATTTCTTGATGATCTATTGAGATTCTAGGGTTTCCTTTTTCTTAAAAATTTGGGGCTTTTGGATTTGGTGGATGAATTGGAAGGCTATGTGCATGTGTGAAGTTGATTTGGATGATATTATTGTAATTATTGTCCAATTTGATCATTTGATGAAATGTTTTCATTCTAGAGTGTTATGGCCACTCTTTTAATGCATAGAATTATTCTTGGGTGGTTCATGTGTGGTGACTTTGATTGGTGTTTTGATTAATTGGATTAATCTTGAAAAAATTGGATTTAAAGCATGAAAATTGACATTTTTGCATTCTGGATCAGATCTGGAATAACAATGAATGTGGTGATGAAAAATATTTCATTTGAATGTATTGGGTATGTTTTGGGTATTGGAACAATTTCCGGAAATTATTTCAGAGTTGAAATAAGCGAAAACGGCTAAAAACGACGTTACCGGGTGACTTTTGAGCCAATCAGGTGACGGCTGCCCAAACAGTGAATTTATCACTGTTCGGGCAGCCCAGGAACTGCCCTAACACTATTGGGGCTGACCTGGGCAGTCCCCGTATGTGTTGGGTGGTCGGTTCGGTCAAAAACGCGTTTTGCTCCATTTTGTGGGAAAACGTTTTCGTAAAAGTTTCACGAAATTTCTTAGTGGTTTATGTCGTTATTTGATATCGAATAAATGTGTTTAGGTGAAATATGAATAAATTATTCATATTAGATATTGAATAATTTATTCGGTAATTTAAAAAGTTTTAAAATTACGATTTCGCCCGAACAGCGCTTCCGCTGCGCCCATTGACCAAAACTCCAACAAATAATGGTTAAAATTTGAATTACTTTGGACCCGAATATGCACCCAGCACACCCCTGAAACAACCCATGATTTTCACCTGTTCCAACAATGTTTAAGGTCTGATTTTTCAATCAAAACATCCCCACAATAGTCTTAAAACACCCCTCAATGTTTCCTAATTTTTTTGGATTTAAATAAAATCAAACCAAACCCAAAAACACAACACAAAGTGGCGGCAGTGAGCAAAATATGCTCACTGCCATGAAATAGTAAAGAAAAAGAGATGATGGTGATTTTTGTTCAATACCAAATGGTCTTATGTGCTATACCTCGCAACTAACAGAAACCAGTGTTGGCTAGACTCACAAACTAATCTCTAAACACTTTAGAGATCAAGGAATTATCACATGACTATTTTGTTTTTGTTTTTCTCTTCCTATTTTCTTTCAACTCATAGAAAAGATGAACTATGGTGGCTAGGGTTTGGAAAATTTGAATTAGGTTAAAAAAGAATAATACTTATCCTTTTATACTTGGGTTTTATTTTACAAAATAAAACAAAACTCTTCCCCTCCCTATTACTCAAGTTTCAGCAAGCCCTAACAAGTTTTTAAAAATTTTATAACATCAAATCCTTTTAGTTAATGTCATCATCATGACAAAAGAATGTTACAAAATAAAATAAGTTATTATCCTTTTAAAAGGTGAAACTTCCATTCCAACCAAAAGATTTCCAAAAACTTATTTTTGGAAATACATAATTTAAACCTTTATTAAATTATACAATATAATTTAATAACTTATAATAAATAATTATCATATAATTATTTATTATAAAACCATATATTAAAATTAGTATATAGTTTCAAGTGTGACAAAATAATATTATTAATCATATTAATATATATATATATATATATATATATATGACTATCCAATTATATTTAATCTACTACAATATATCAAGCTAGCATGAGGACCAAATGGACCTACGGTTCCGAGCCCCAAAAATCCCAGAATATTAATTAAACTCTCAGTTAAATTTTCTGAATTATTAAATTCGGATTATTCCACTAAAAATCCGAAGCTACACTAACTCTGGTTGTCGTAGATAGATAATATAAGCTGAACTACGTCATTGTCCATCGATATAGTCATTACATATGGATTAGCCATTCACGAGTATCTCATAATTAGAGCCAGATCATAATGTTTGTTATATCCCAATAATTATTTTTATCTTAAGTACTATTGATTCTCTAATGAACGATTTATTCATAACCATTATGAATGTTAATATTTCTATTCGGAATATAAAGACTTGAGCACTCTAATTGTTCATGTATCGAATCAACTCTTAAGGAAGATACTCATATACTTCTCGTAAGAATGAGTGAACTCTTTATCTATGTAAAACGTCCCCAGCTACATGCCAAATTATGTCCCCAAAATACGTAGCTATTGGTTGGGATTGCTACATCAACTCACCTTTGTAAATCAAATGACATAGTCTATCATGTAAGAGTTTGTAGTACACTCAGGATTTAGATTAATCCATATATGACCATCTAGTAGATTGAAATGAATTTCTTTATTTAACGGATATTATAAGAAACTCATTTCTATTTGGGTCCAGTCTTATATGATCTCATCATATAAGGTGCCTTCATTCTCATGTCACCACATGGACGATCCCAAATCAAGATCGTCATATAATTATAGAATGGACCGCAGCTATAAATAAACCGTAAATAAAGTACCCGTTTTGTTTTCTCTCTATGGATTATTTTAGATTACTTACTTCAAACTTAAATCTTCTTGTGTATGACACTCATACACTAAGTCTGAAGGCACATGAGTAATCAAGGGTAAACAAGATAATTTATAATATGCGATATTAAAAAAATACTTTGATAAATGAATAATGCATCTTTTTATTTCATAAAATATAATTTTGTTTACATTACATGAAGCTCTATGGAATATATCCCAATATTGTTCATGTACTTTTTCGAGGCTGAAATTTTTCTAAAAAATAAGCAAAATATTAGTAAAGGAGCTGGTCACATTCGGACAAATAAGGGAAGGGCAGAAAAAATTTCAAGGCCGATCCCAGGTGCCTAAGGTGTTTCAGCTGCGCTAGGAAAGTGGTTCCTACAATTGGCATTAAGAGCGATGTTGAAAAGTGTTTTTAACCTTTCTTTTTCATTTAAAGTTATTATTTTTTTATATAAGATATAAATTATTATATGCATGTTTAGATGAGTATGCACATATTAATAATTATGAGATGAATGTTTATTGTTGATTCATGTGATGAATAGTTTTTGCATTGATCGTAAATTTTTCTGACTCTTATTTATGTTTTTTTTTTGTTTTGGGAATGTAAAGTCATAAGGCCAATTTTACAAATGTTGTATTTTTATTTTTCTATATAAAATTTTCATTCTTTGTAATTTTGATTACCAATGCCGCAAAAGGATCAACACCAAACCATGGAGAAAGACTTGAAGACCAAGGGATGCCTTGGGAATTTTATGTACTAATTAAATTAGTATAGGAAAAATAAGAGCCTGGTCAATGAAAAATTTATTTTATGTTATATGTATGTTTAAATTAGAAATGTTTGAATAACATGTCATATGGCTTAGGGTGCTTACTCTTGCATTTTCACATGTCATAACATGTTTTGGATGCATGAATATTCTAGACATAAAATATGATTTTATGAAATTTAAAAGGATTAAATTGGAATATGATGTGCATTAAATCCAATTAATTAGATTAATTAGTTTATTGATTTAAAATTGGAAATTATAAAATTACGGGCTTAATAAGTGCATCATGAATTTCATTGGTATATCGGATGGAAATCCGGACGTAAATTCCATAGTCGATTCTAAATGGACGGTAGTGTGGTCTGCACTCGGGATACAACTTCACGTACCATTGAAATTTATAACATGCTTAGATTAATTGAAGGGTTTAATTAAAATTTTGTCCACTTTAGAATTTTAAATTTTTAACTTGTTGGTGTATCAATATTTTAAGAGTTAAAATATATTAGGCCACTAAACCTAACTTATTTAAATTAGTTTAATTGAGTAAAATAATTAGTAGAGACTAATAGATATTAGTGAGTTAAAATTTTAAGAGTTAAAATTGGTAAGATCGCTAATAATGCACTAGTATAAATGAAAGTTATGTTTTAGCTGCGCATAAATCTATAGACATTAGTGAATTAAGATATTATATATTTTAAATAGAAACCTTAAAATTAAAATAGTGAGTGGGAGAGGGATATACGATAATATATCCTACGATTTCCATTGTTATTCCGAAAACATGAGATTCAAAAGGCGCCTCGAGACAGCTTTATTTTCGTCCCCCTACGGATGGTGTCCATTTTGGGTCAATATAATGTTTGGATTTCGAGAGGATAGGAACTCTAGATGTATCTGGTGAACTGACCGACCCTACGATGACACTTCACTAGTTAAGTCCAAGGGTTCTGAAACAATGGGTCAAACTCACAAAGGAATGATTAAATGTTAATCAAAATTCCTTGATCAAATCAAACAAAGGTTGGTTAATATAGGAATAAGAGTTATTCCTGTATATATTAATCATTTGAGATTGTCTCGATCTATCATGCAAATACTTGACCTACCCTATGGCGACACTTATATGTGGGATGATAGATTTTCGTGGCATGGTAATTCTCTTAGGTTTCTAATTCATTATACATGGTTTATGCATCATGTTTAATTTTATGCCAAAATATTTGATAATTTTAATATGCGATGAACATATATTGAATGCATGTTTATTTTATTTTATTTCAGCCATGGTTTCTCTAATAATTGCTATTCTCTCTAATGACAAATTGACGGGAGAAAATTATGTAAAATGGAAAAGTAACATGAATGTCATTTTGGTCTGTGAAGACCTTAAGTTTGTCCTGACGGAGGAGTGTCCTCCTGAGCCAGTGATAAACTTTGGCCAAGATGTGCACGATGCCTACTATAAATGGATCACGGCTAATGAGAAAGCATGCTACTACTTATTAGCAGGGATGTCCGAAGTTCTTGCTGCAAAGCATGAGCCTATGGCTACAACATCTTTGATGATGGAGTCATTGCAGGGCATGTTAGGGCAGCATTCAGAGCGGCAGCGTCATGACACCATGGTCTAAGCGATGACCGCTAGGATGAAGGAAGAAACATCATTCTGAGAGCATGTCTTAAGAATGATAACCTACCTCAATACGGCTGAAACCCATGGAGCTCTTATTGACGAGCGGAGCCAGGTGACCATGATCATGGAAAATATTCCGAAGAGTTTCCTACAGTTTAAAAACAACTATGTTATGAACACGTTGTCTTTTACTTTGACTCAACTGCTTAATGAGCTCACCCATTACGAGTCCATGCTGGTGGATCCTCGTGAACCCAATGGAGAGACAAATGTTGCTGAATCTTCTAAATCTGCCAAGAACAAGAAGAAAGACACTGGAAAGGCTAAGGAAACGCCTATGAAAAAGAACTATAAAGGCTCCAGGATGCCAAGCCCAAGTGAAAATGTTTCCACTATAACAAGGACGGGTATTGGAAAAGGAACTATCATAAATATCTTATTGAACTAAAAGAGAATAAGGCTACAAGTAAATAAGATTTACTTGTTATCGAATCTCTATAGGCGGAAGATGATAAGTCTGCATGAATTGTTGATTATGGAGCCACTAACCATGTTTGTTCTTCTTTGCAGCTACTTGATTCATGTAGGGACCTTGCTGAAGGTGACTATACCATAAGGGCCGGGACAGGGAATGTCGTTTCAGCTAGAGCAATAGGGGTTTCCAGTTTAAGTTTTTACAATAATAGTTATTTAAATTTAAACAATGTGTTATTTATTCTTGGTTTTCACAGGAATTTGATTTATGTTTTTAAACTTTTGATGATGGTTTTTCATTTCTTTTAATAGTAATTTAGTTATTATTGGTAGAAATAAATTAACTATATGCACAGGAAACTCTGAAAATAATTTATATATGTTAAGGCCGTTAACAAATATTTCACTGCTTAACATTAAAATGTTTAGGGTTGAGAAACCTAAAATAAAATGGCAAAAGATTTCTCACGATGACATTGTTAGTGTCATAGACATGCCACGGGATCTCTAAGCGTGATTATTGTGCGAATAAAATAAGAGAGTTGCGGAATACTCACATTGATTGGTTGAGGAGATTTCGAAAATTTCCAAGGATGTAAAGAAGCTCCAAGATTTCCTTGAGTGTTTCCAACACTTGGGTGAGTCTCCCTATCACCTTATTTGACTCCTTAATGTGCTAGTATAGATGAATTTTGCAATAAAACTCAAGAAGAATAAGAGAGGAAGCTCGGCATTTTGAGGGAGAAGAGAGAGCTTGCTGTGAATAGTAATCCATCTAACTTCCAAAGTTGACTTTCTTAATTTATAATAAGTTTGTGTGTTGAATTGGTTTGAGTGTTTTATAAGTAAAGCAAGCTTTACTCAACCAACAAATGAAATCCAAAATCAAGCCTAACCACTTATATCATTAGTCAAACAAATGATATAAGTGAAGTGGGTCCCAAAGTATACTGATTGTCGCAAGTATTAGCGATGCAAGTCTCAGGTTAAGACCAAATACACCTACCCTGATTCGGATTCCCATAGACACATAGTCATACTACCAATGGTTTTTCGAGGGGTCTATCCAGAGCGAAGCTGTTTCCATACCATCGGTAAACAGAACCTCATATTACACTTGCATGAGTATCCAATACCCAAATATATGAGAACTATGATGTTACGCTTCCATAACACGCACAAGTGTAATACTAGCCTATTCCACATTATCGATGTCCAGTCTCGATAATACTACAACTAGGGATATTTAATGATTAAACCTTACGTGGATTAATATTGTCTCATATCTTATTAATCAGGTACTAATCATATGGACTTTTATCATTTATATATCCAGATAATCCAATTACAAATGATAAAAGAGCAATTTCCTTTGTCACATAGTTAATTTTGTACAAGAACACCATGTTCTTTACAAAATAGTGATGTTATGGGTCATAATTATCCAACAATCTCCCACTTGGCCTATAGCCAATCACTCAAGTGTCCAATACCTGAAATATGTACGGGTCGCTCAAACTTCTGCAGAGAAATAGCTTTCGTCAGCGGATTTGCAAGGTTATCATCTTATGCGATTTATTCGATCATCACATTGCCACGATGTATGATCTAACGAATCAGATGAAACAGTTGAAGTACATACTTGGATCGTTGATGAGACCGCGGTTCCTTAGCCTGTGTTTTAGCCCAGCTCAGCTGCTAACAGAACTACTTATAATCTAATTAGGATTATATAGATCCAAAATGCTTCTTTTGCTACCTCAGCTGCAGCAATATTCCGCTTTTATTGTTTAATCGGCAACAGTATCTTGCTTGGAAGATTTCCAGCTCACTGTTCCGTTATTCAAACTAAATATAAACCCTTATTGCGACTTACAATCGTCTTTATCGATTTGGAAACTTGCAATGGTGAACCCAGTCACCTTAAGTTCTCATTTCCCCATATTCTCAGAAAACATCCTTAGTTCATCCAAGATATTCAAGGATGTTCTTTACTCAATCCAGTGACCATCACCTAGATGGGCCTGATTGTGACTGCATATGCTCAAAGCATATGAGACATCAGGTTACGTACATATCAAAACGTACGAACTCTGGGAGAGTGTCAGCAGTTTTCTAGATCTATCCCAGTATATCTTTATTCCTAGAATAAAGTCTGCTTCTCCCAGGTTTTTCATGGAGAATTTTATGAAAGTCAAGCTTTCACCGATTGTACTATGGGAATGTCATTGCTAAGAAGCAATACGTCTTCAATGTATAGGACATTGATTGTCAGTGCGCTCCCACTAACCCTCTTATATACACAAGAATCATCTTCATTTTGAATTAAATCATATACCATTATGATATCATCAAAACGCTGGTTCCAAGAATGCAATGCTTGCATCAATCCTTAAATGGATCGATTTAACTTGCAAACCTTATTTGTATGTTTTGGTACGACAAAACCATCAGGATATTGCATACAAACATCCTCCAAAAGGTTTCCGTTAAGGAAAGGGTTTTGGCGTCCAGATGCCATATTTCATAAATGAAATATGCAGCAATAGCAAGCATTATCCGAATGGATTTAATCATGGCAACAGGTGAAAGAGTTTCATCGTAATCGACATCATGTCGTTGACGATACCTTTTCTGTACAAGCCTAGCTGTATACATTTGTATGTTGCCATCCATGTATGTCTTCCTTGAAGACTTATTTAGTAACAATAGGCACAATGCCTTCGGGTACATCAACCAGTATCCAAACATATTTGTTATACATGGAATCCATTTCGGACTTCATGGCACTTTGTCATAAAAGGATTCGATACCTTGTATCACTTCCTCATACGTAGTCGGTCCATCTCCCTCGATAAGATTAATATCTACATGAGGTGAGATCAGAAATCCATACCTCCCAGGTTGTTTTCCGACTCTCTCCGACATATGCGGTTCTTGTGTATTTGAAGATTGTGGTACAATTTCATCCCTGATGAACTGTTCGTGTTCCGTAACAGATTGGTGCCAGGAACAGTATTACTCCGATTTTCATCGAGTTTTACTTTTATCCCACTTACCACTGCATATAGGAATTCCTCTTAGGAAAACCGCATGGAGAGCAAAAATTGAGCATTCTTCTCTTGTGAGTTGTATAAGTACTATACTTTGGTTTCCCTAGGATAACCAATTACAAATAGGCACTTATCTGATTTGGGTTAAAGTTCGGTACCATCCAAACGTTTAGAATATGCCCAGCATTCCCAAATCTTCAGGAATGAGAAATCCGGTTTCTTTCCTGTTCATATCTAATATGAAGTCTGTCTAATAGATTTTCATGCAACCTTATTCAAAATAAGTATTGCACTGTTTAATTCGTATCCTTAGAAGGAAATTGGTAGCTCAGAGCGACTCATCATTAACCATACTGTGTCCAACAAAGTTCGGTTTCTATGTTCGGACACACCGTCCAACTGACGTGTTCCGGGAGGAGTCCACTGTGAAAGAATACCATATTCTTTCAAGTAATCGAGAAACTTATTGCTCAAGTATTTTCCACTACGGTCCAACCGTAATATCTTAATACTTTGCCAGTCTATTTTTGTACTTCGTGTCGAAACTCTTTGAATTTATCAAAAGTTTCTGACTTGTATTTCATAAGATACACATAACCATAACACGATGCCACATCCGTAAAGGTTACGAAGTATTCATATCCACTTCTAGTCTATCTAGACATGGGCCCACTTACGTCACTATGAACGATAGATAACAGATCGGTGGCACATACACTCTTACCATGTAAAAGATATTTTAGGCACTTTGCCTAATAAACAAGATTCGTAGACATCATTTGAATTATGATCAAATCTGTCCTAGTATCCACTCTTCGAAAGTGTGGATATACGAGTCTTGTTAATGTGTCCCAGACAATAATGCCACAAATAAGTCTCATCTGATTTACTCAATTTGAGCCTTTTGTTTGTCATGTTATATGTTTGAGATTCATTTATATTCAAAATATAAATATTGTTATTCACATCTAATGTATATATCTCAATATCATCTTTATAAACAAAACATATGGTGTTTCAGAACATAAAGGTATAACCCCAACGGGTTAAACTAAATACAGAGATAATGTTCTTAGTCAAACTAGGTACATTATAACAGTCTCCTAATTTAAATACATGCCCCAAGGCAGTTCCAAAACTTAGGTTCCTATGGCCAAAATAGCGACTCTCGTCCTGTTTCCGAATTGTAGGTTGATCTCATCTGAAGCCAGTCTCATGCTAATTAGCAAATTCTGCACATCAGTACATATATTTATGTACCACATCCAGTATCCAAAATCCAATTTTAAAACTAGTAGTGTACATGTTTATAACAAATATACCTGAAGCCGGAGCCTTGCCCCACCTTCACTTCCTTCTTATCTGCCTTGTCCATACGGCAGTCACGCTTCCAGTGACCTCGTTTTCCACAGCTTAGGCATATATCTTGGGATATGTCATTTGTCTTCCCAGAAGACTGTGATGATTTAGCCTTGCCCTTTTGCTTCACACCCCCAGAAGCCTTCGGCCAAGCCTTGACTTTCTGGAATGTCAAAGTAAGATGTGCCTTGCACTTCTTGCCTTTTAGAAGCTCTGGTTGTGCTTCCTAAAGCATAGCCATTAACTCTCCAAGATTTTTCTCTTGGTTCATCATGTTGAAGTTCATGACGAACCCGCCCCATAATTCGGGTAGAGATTGTAAGATCAAATCTTTGGAAGTCTCGGCCTCATAGGTAATGCCCAGCTAACCTAGCTGTTCGATGTCAGCAATCATATGTGACACCTAGTGCTCGACAGATGTACCATCTGACATACGCGAGCGAAAAAGCTTCTTTTGCGATTCGTACTTCTAAGATCTAAGAATAGATCTATGAAGATCCTTTTATTTCAACATCATGGTATAAGGATCTAATCCTTAGTTCTGACGACGAAATTAAAAAGTCATTGCAGCAAGCATAACGGATTGAGCACTAAGGTTATTATCACGATGAGTCTTCCAAAGCTCATGCTCTACTATTTGCTCAACTCCGGGCTCAGGCCCAAGAGGTTTCTCTATCAAATAGAGTAACTTCTCAGCTCCCAAGACTATCTTGAGATTCTTTTCCCAATCTAGAAAATTAAAGCCGTTAAAGACATTTTCACCCAGGATTATGTCATTTGACGCTAATCTTTCAAGTCATCTTGATTGCTATAGTCCAACTATCCAATCAATGATTTCGGGTACAATCTAATGTAATGATTATTATAGTCTAACTATATAATTAACTACAATTTGATCGGTTACTTTCTAATGTATTGATTACTATAGTCCAACTATATAACCAACTACAAATGAAGTAGTTTGAATACAGTCCAACAGTTCAATTAAAACAACAATTGAATATTAGTCCAACTAATATATTAATATTTTAATGACGAAAAAATAAAATGAGCGCGTATTGGCAAGTATCTAAACGAAATTGCAAATTTAATATTTGTCTCCCACTATTTTTCGGTGAGCCTCTAACCCTCTGTGGAGTACTCGGGAAACCTAGTTTCCTAGTGGGCTATGATCCCGTTAAATAACACACAACCTTGACTTTGGCCAACAAGCTGTATGAAACTTAACTAGGTAGATCTTTAAGATCAATTGGATCTCATCCAATTCCTAGATACAGTAGGTGGACCTCCAAGTCCGAAACATATATCCAATATATGTAAATATATCCAATATATTCCTAACTTTTTCCCTCTGAATCAACTAAGCCTTGGCTTTGGCTCAACAATATTAATGATTCCAGTTAAGCGTGACCCATTGACAGTGGGAAAGCTTCGTAATCGAAGTCGATGAACTAGAGGTGACCTTGACTTTGTCCAACAAGTCACAACCGCCCAAGACATACGATAACACATTCGCGATGGACAAAGGTCTTGACTTTGGCCCACAAACCAATGCCAATCTTGGATCTTGAGAGAGAACCACTAAATGGAAGGAAAAACGCTTAATATTGAATAAGGGTTTTTCACGTAAATTGGCAACCAATTTATTATCTTTAATTAGGTCTCATCATACACCCTTAAACATGCATTCTAAAAGCATAATAAGGCGCGATAAAATTTAATAATGATATGCGGATGGATATATAATACATTTTGTTCCTAGAACAAATCTCTCCCTTTCCTCTCTTCCGCTAGCACAAACTTCTACCCAATTACATAACACTAATAAGAAACCTCATTTGCATTGAGGGGAATTGGTGAGAAGGGAAATACAAAGAGATTAGAGATAATAGGCTAGACACGCAGGTCCAATTTAATAAATTCTAAATTTATTACAATAATTTCTAAAATTTTCCTCACCTTTCTAATATCCATCCGATATACATCATTCATACAATACATCCAAGTATTCACACAAAGCATGTTATCAATCAATCTAATCCAATTAATTAATCTTTGATTAATGACCATCCAATGTTCAAACAACGATTTGATTTGCGTGAGTCCAACTCGTTTAAGAATAAATACTCAAAGTACATATTTTTGAATTATATCGAACTACAATTTTAAATCCAATTTAATTTGTATTCAATGCTAATTCAAATTTAATTCCAAATTAAATAATTACACTTTTAATAGTGCCTTTTAGACTTGGATTCCAAATCCAGTCTTAACGGGCCTTAAAGGCCCAATTAGTATCCAATATTGTTCAAAGTCCAATGGGCTTTCAATTAATTCTTTAGGCATGGGCTTTGGCCATTATGGATCAAACCCAAGATGCCAAGGCCCAATTAGGAATCACCTTATGCCAAAAATCAATTTAGGCCCATTAGGCCCAATTAAATCATTAAAGGCCCAATGTCATACTTTGGACTTTATGGAAATGGTTTTAGGGCCAATTGGATCCAACCCAATTGACCAAAACCAAACTTGGCCCAACCAAGCCCATTAAGCCCAATTACAACAAATTAAATTAATACATCATTCCAAATTACATATTAATTCAATTAAAGTGCAATCACCATAATTAATTAATTAACCTAATGTTTCCAAAACATCAATTTAATCTAATTAATCATGCATAATACCCAAATTCATGTCCAACATAAAATGGGGCAAAATCAATCCTCCAACAACATGCATAGCTCACAGCAAAGGCAATAAAAAATCATTCAATTTGATTTCAATCCAATTTAAATCAACATTCAATATTTCTATCATGCCATTTAATACATCCAATTGTCAAATTTCCAAAATTCCACCATGAGTTCATCTAGGGTATATTCGGCCATGGTATAGATTTTAGGGGAAAATAATCTAATAAATTTTACACAAAATCAATGATGCACAAATCCAATTAAACATCATATAAACATAACTCAACCATCAATTTAGGCAAATCAAGCTCCAAGCCAAAAAATCCCAAATTAAAGTCTAAGAACCCTAAATCCAAATCAAGCTTAGATCTCGCTCTGATACCATTGTTAGTGTCCTAGACATGCCACGGGATCTCTAAGCGTGATTATTGTGCGAATAAAACAAGAGAGTTGCAGAATACTCACATTGATTGGTTGAGGAGATTTCGAAAATTTCCAAGGATGTAAAGAAGCTCCAAGCTTTCCTTGAGTGTTTCCAACACTTGGGTGAGTCTCCCTATCACCTTATTTGACTCCTTAATGTGCTAGCATAGATGAATTTTGCAACAAAACTCAAGAAGAAGAAGAAGAGAGGAAGCTCGGCATTTTGAGGGAGAAGAGAGAGCTTGCTGTGAATAGTAATCCATCTAACTTCCAAAGTTGACTTTCTTAATTTATACTAAGTTTGTGTGTTGAATTGGTTTGAGTGTTTTATAAGTAAAGCAAGCTTTACTCAACCAACAAATGAAATCCAAAATCAAGTCTAACCACTTCCATCATTAGTCAAACAAATGATGTAAGTGAAGTGGGTCCCACCATTTTTAAATTCCAAATTTAAGTCGGCTAACTCAACACGCAACTTCACTCGGGCCCGGGTTCGTTTAATTCCGAATAAATGAATTTTCCGTTGCGACGTAATTAAATCTAATTTCAATAAATAATAATGCCTGGCAAAATTATTACGAAAGTCGCTTGCGAATTAATTCTAAATTAATTCGTTCGCCCGAATTAAAATCTAATTTTAATTCCGCTTTGAAATCCGATTTCAATTAATATATCCAATATATTATTTAATCGATTAATTCTAAATTAATCGCTCTCTCTCTCTATTCTAGACGAATTAATCCCAGATTAATTCTTTCTCTATTAATTAATCCCAGATTAATTCTTGCCGTAATTAATCCTAGATTAATTTTCTCTCTCATAATTAATCCCATATTAATTTATTCAAGTCAAATATCATCGGTGAATCTTTGGGAGGCGACCCAAGAGATCCCTGGATATGTTGGCAGAAAATACGGTCATCGGACTATTCGAATACGTGCGTATCCGGTACCACGTTCTTACTAATTTACAAGACATGGTTGGCTTCTAGCAAAGCACTGTGCCTACCCAATTCTCAAGAAATATTCTTTTAAGGAATACAAGATCTTTGACAGGCGTAGTATACATAGTATTTCGTATTACGATCCATTATCGAATGTCACATGTTAGGCCTGGGGCTGGAGTTGTGTTTGCCCCGTACGAAGCATATATCGGATCACTAGCGACTAGTGTCTTTATGATCGGAAAGTCATGACCTAATCATACTTTCCCGATGGCTATAGCACTATAGAGTACCAGTTCTGTATCCCTGCGTGATCATCATCTCCATATGACTGAAGTGATACTTCCATCTTGACATCACACCCAATACACTACGATTCTCTGTATACCCAGAAAAGGCGTACACAGAACCTGTTAAGCCCCGGATGACCAAAACCAAAGTATACTGATTGTCGCAAATATTAGCGATGCAAGTCTCAGGTTAAGACCAAATACACCTACCCTGATTCAGATTCCCATAGACACATAGTCATACTACCAATGGGATTCCGAGGGGTCTATCCAGAGCGAAGCTGTTTCCGTACCATCGGTAAACAGAACCTCATATTACACTTGCATGAGTATCCAATACCCAAATATATGAGAACTATGTTGTTACGCTTCCATAACACGCACAAGTGTAATACTAGCATATTCCGCATTATCGATGTCCAGTCTCGATAATACTACGACTATGGATATTTAATGATTAAACCTTACGTGGTTTAATATTGTCTCATATCTTATTAATCTGGTACTAATCATATGGACTTTTATCATTTATATATCCAGGTAATCCAATTACAAATGATAAAAGAGCAATTTCCTTTGTCACATAGTTAATTTTGTACAAGAACACCATGTTCTTTACAAAATAGTGATGTTATGGGTCATAATTATCCAACAGACACATATATGTGGCATCTAAGACTTGGTCATATTAGCCTTGGCCGGATAGATAGTTTGATAAATAATGGAGCTTTAAACCAGTTAAAGCTTGGAACTTTACTAGTCTGTGAATCATGTCTAGAAGGAAAGATAACCAAGAGACCTTTTACTGGAAAAGGTGTAAGAGACAATCAACCACTTGAGCTAATACATTCGGACATTTACGGTCCGATAAATGTAAAAGCTTGAGGTGTTTATGAATACTTCATCACATTTATTGACGATTATTTCAGATATGGGTATGTTTACCTAATGCAGCACAATTCATATATTTTTCAAAAGTTTAAAGAATATCATGTTGAGGTTGGGAACCAATTAGGTAAGAGTATCAAAACTCTATGATCAGATATTGGAGATGAATACCTTGACAGATATTTCAATGAATTCTTAGTTGAGCATGGCATGGTATCCCAGCTTACATAACCTGGAACACCACAGTAAAATGGTGTTGCAGATAGGAGAAATCAAAACCTACTAGATATGATAAGATCTATGTTTAGTTATAGTTCACCACCTTGTTCATTCTGGGGGTATGCATTGCAAACAGCAATGTATATCCTTAATGTAGTCCATCTAAGTCTGTTCTTAATACTCCATTAGAGTTTTGCAGTTGTCGTAGAGCTAGTTTACGATATTTCCACATTTGGTGGTGCCCAGCACATGTGCTGAAGAATAAGACTACTATGTTGGAGCCACATTTATAGGTGTGCCTATTTTTAGGCTATCTTAAGAAGACTAGGGGTGAATTCTTTTATAGTCCTGAAGATAACAAAGTTTGTGTCGACAAACGCTACGTTTCTAGAGGAAGACTATATGAGGGAGTTCAAACCTCGAAGTAAAGTGTTACTCGAGGAGTTACTTGCTAGTTCAACCAACATGCCATCTTCAACAACATTTGACAAAAATATAGCACATTTGACATCTGAGCGTCAGATGCAAGTTTGTCAGAATAATCTGCCACCTAGACGTAGTAGAAGGGTTGTACGACAGCCTGATCACTATCTATGAGTTGGAGAGGCAAAAATTGTCGCTTCCAGTGAGTTTAGATGATCCATTGACCTATCGTAGTGCAATGAATGATTCTGATAAAGGGGAATTGCTCAAAGCCATAAACCTCAAGATGGAGTCAATGTACTCCAACTCAGTCTGAGAACTTGTCAACCAAATGGGGTAAAACCCATAGGTTGCAAGTGGATCTACAAGAGGAAGAAGGGAGCAGATGGGAAGGTACAGACCTTCAAGGCTAGGCTAGTGGCCAAGGGTTACACCCAGAAAGAGGGAGTTAAATATGAGGAAACTTTCTCGCCAGTAGCCATGCTCAAATCCTTCCAAACTCTTCTGTCCATTATCGTATATTATGAATATGAAATTTGGCAAATGGACGTCAAGACTGCATTCTTGAATGGCAATCTTGATGAATGTATCTATATGTTACAACTAGAGGGGTTCATAGCCCAATATCAAGAGCAAAAGGTTTGAAAGCTGCAAAGGTCCATTTATGGACTCAAGCAAGAATCTTGATCTTGAAATATAAGATTTGATACCACGATCAAGTCTTATGATTTTGTGCAGAATGTTGATTAGCCTTGTGTATACAAGCGCGTCATTGAAGAAAATTTGGTTTTTGACATTTTGTACATCGATGACATTTTACTCATTGGGAATGATGTAAAGATATTATCAAACGTGAAAACCTTACTAGCTAACCAATTTCAAATGAAAGATTTGGGAGAGGCCAGTTATGTACATGGGATTCAGATTCTTCATGATCGTAAGAAATGACTGTTAGATATGTCTCAGGCATCCTATATCGACAAGATCCTTGTGCGATTTGGGATGCAGAATTTCAATAAAGGCAATTCACCTTATCGACATGGAATTTATTTGTCAAATGAACAATCTCCTAAGACACCTCAAGAAGATGAGGAAATAAGACTATCTCATATGTATCAACAGTTGGTAGTCTTATGTATGTTATGTTATACACAAGATCGAACATCTTCTTTACAGTGGGAGTAGTCAATAGGTTTCAGTCTAACCCAGAATTAGATCATTGGGTGGCTGTGAAACATATTCTCAAGCATTTTAAGAGAATGAGAAATTATATGCTTGTATATTCTTGTGAGGATATGATCTTCATGGGATATACGAATTCTGATTTTCAGACGGATGTCAATTCTAGGAAATCAACATTTGGATCAGTGTTTACCCTAGTTGGTGGAGCCATTGTGTGGAGGAGCATAAAGCAATCTTATATTGCTGACTCCATCATAGAGGCTGAGTATGTAACAACTTACGAAGCAACTAAGGAAGCAGTCTGGCTTTGAAAGTCATTGGGAATTCTAAAAGTTATTCCAGATATGGATAAACCACTCACACTTTATTGCGATAATAGCCGTAATATCCCCCTACGCCTCTGAATTTCTAACTACAAACAATACTGATACTTTTCTCAAATATAATTTTCACATATGGGACCATTGTCCAAATCCACAACATGGTATGTAAAATAATATACATACGACTGAACAGACAATATCATATATCTTAATAAGTATATACATGAATACTCATACACAACTCTGTTATACAAATATCTGAAACTGAACTTTACTTGACTTGATTGAACTCTATCTCTAACTTGACCTAGTGGATTGAACACCCTTGTGACCGCCATCAGTATTCATCCTCTCGAGTTTGTCCTGTGAGTAACCTATAAAATAAAGAGACTTGGAGGGGGGTTAGATCGTTTGAACGATCTAAGTGAGTGGAAAATTAAAATTAAAACTGATGTACTTTTATGAAAACTGTTGATTCTAAAATTGAATTTGTCACCAGAAAACCATCCTTTTTTCTGAAAACTCCTTTCTTATTTGATTACATTACTTTTTCTGCAAAACATTTATGAAAAGGCTTTTCTGTCTGCAAAATTCTGAGTCTTTCAAAAAAAAACTAAATTTTCTTTCTAAAATTATTTTATAAAACTTTTATTTCTGGAAACTGCGTCCCTGAAAACCTTTTCTCTGAAAACTTGTCACTGGAATCTGTCTCTTAAAAACCTGACGCATGGGGACGTTACGTATCCCCATCCCCTATATGCCTAACTAGTGGTCTTGGGGCGTTACGTATCGTCGTCTCCTAAGCCACTGAACTAGAGCCAGGAGTGCATATCTATGCTATCATCTTACCCTGAACTGGGATCTAGGGGCGTATGTTCTCTCTAATCCTGGACTAGGATTTGGGGGCATTATGTATCACCGTCCCCCCAGTCCTCTACTTGTGCACAAGTCTATCTGTCAATTCCATAAGTAAGAGCTGGTGTGGGATTTTCCCCCATGCCTATAAAATCACAAATCATGCTTTTAAATCGCTCTTTCTAAAACATTGCATAAAACCTGCTCTTTCATGAAATAATTGTAGTAAAATCGGCTAACGCCATAGGTGCGTAAAATTAAGTCTTTATATTAATATAAACGAAATGTTAATTTATGATGGTGATTACGCCCAATATGACTTGCGGTTATTGCAGTATAGCTGGGGTGTCGATTCCTCAGAGAGATGGTTACAGGAACTAATTTACTCAAACAAGAACGTTAACGGTAACTTAATAAATAAAACGATAAGATTGGTAATTAAAATAAAGATAAATAAGATAATAAAAAAGGTAATAAACGATAATGGCAGAGAAAAGCAGCAAAGCGTCGGGAATCCCTCTTGCATCAAACTCCTATATTCAGTTATTAATTCCATTACTACTCAGTTGAGGGTTTCACATCCCAAACCAACAACCGGAAGATATTCAATTTTACACATATTCAAATTCTAAGGCAATTAATGATTATTTTCCCTATGTTAACAGCACACAAAAGCCATCGTTACGAGCTATCTAACGTCGACAATATACCCTCAGGCAATACTGTAGCAGAAGACCAACACGCAAAACAACTTTACCAGTCACAATTAAATTCGCAAACCACACATAGAAGAAGCATGACTGGATCTATATGGGATTTGACAAAATATAATTTCTGGATTAATAAATTAAAAGATGATAGAAAATAATAACTATTAATTTTATTAAACGATTAAAAGGGTTCGTAGGAATCAAAAACACAAATAATAAAATCCAACACAAGAGTTCATCCCTAGCTTTGCCTAGGGGATTAGTTCCCCATAAAAGAAATAAAAATAACCCGAGATTGGAGATAAATATTGTTCTGAATCATCACGGCTCCGTATCCCGATTTTACGCTCTGATTTCTTCTCTCTCGGCCCTGCGGCAGCTTCTCGGCCACGCACTGCTCTGTGCGTCTTTGCTTCTGTTTTTGCGCAGCCTCCCGTTCAGTTATTGGTCTCTCTGTCCACGCCTAGCAGCCTCTCTCGGCTGATCTCCTACGCTCAGCAGCTCCCTGCGTTTTTTGATTTGTTTTTGCGCAGCAGCCTATGCTGCTTCACGCCGTCCTGTTGCTTCTTCTTTGCTCCACGTGGAAGCTCTGTTTTATGTCTCACGCACAGCTTGGAGCTTTTGTCAACTTTGCATGTTTCTTTTATAGTAAACAATTTGGAAACTTAATCCTGGGCCCACGCCACTTCTGCTTTTATTTAGTCTTGCAACTCATTCTCTCTTGCATGGCCCACGTGAAGCTCTCTTTATTTTCAACCCTTGGTCAACAATGGTGGCTAGGTCTTTCTTTCCTCTTTTTGTCCTTCTATTCACGCCACTCTTGTAAGCAATCAACAATTCCAATTTGACTTTTTCTCTCTCCAAGTCACTATTTCTTCTCTCTTTGGTGGCGCCATGGCGCCTTACTCCCTGGATTTTGTATGGGATTGTGGCGCCGCGGCGCCAGTTCAATCTTGGCTCTTCGCGTTCTCGGCTCCCGTGTGCGTCCTATGCACTTACAATTATCCCAGGATCCGTGTATTAATATTCCTACAAATAAAAATCACTAAATTAGTGTAAATAATAAATATTTCTAAATTAATATAACAATAGGAATTATATACTAAAACATAAAATATATAACTAAATACTTAACAATAAGCCTAGATTAGTGATGTTTCAAAGTGCATTTTCATGCACTTATCACAACCCCCAACCAGCTTATTGCTAGTCCCTAGCAATTCAAGCGTAAAATGAAAATTAAATAAATAAAAACTATCTAAGCCACTTTCGTAGGGATCACGATTGCATTTAGCGTATGCAACAAGCCTTTAAACCCCTAGGTGTCCCTAGTGGACGAGTTATAGTCTCGTGAGGGCTTACAGCGACGACACCCACAAACGTCATTCAAAACACACTATAAAACTAAATAGTCCCAATAGTTTCACATAATTTTTGTCCTCAGAGAATGCATAGTAGTGAAATCAGAGAACCTTCAAAGTACTCAACGTAACTCAAATCCAAGTCTTTGAATAAACTATCTAAGCTAGACTCAAAGTGTGTGTGTGCTAAGGTTCGTTCACAGCTTTATTCCTAGGTAAGCCAACTCAATGATTTCGTTTAAAAATTGGGATCGATGGGTCTAACCAACCTAGATATCTCAATTTAAGCTCTGTAGTTGCTTTTATGTGTGCTCAATATGGTATGATTTTTTTTTCTTTTCTTTCCTGTCTCTTGTTGCATTTTCTTTTGGATTTTTCTTTTCTTCCTCTTTTGCCATTTTTTTTGTTTCAACACACCTACCCTTCAAGGTAGCATTTCTCCTCATGGTGGTCCTAATACTCGCCCATGGGTAGCTTCACGCTTGTTGGTTATAGGTGGTTTACTTTCTTTCTTCAGAGACTTTTTCTTTTATTTGCATTCATACCATACGTCATAACACAAGCAATTCAGGATAGATATCTAAGCAAACGGTCATTCATCGACATGCAATTTATTCAACTAGTCATCTTGCTAACTACTCAGGCTTCCACTGCTAACAACCTATAATTAAGTGCTTACGAGTCTAACATAGATAAACTATTCAAGTCATCAGATAAAAGTGCATTAAAGGACTTATCGTTTCTAAGATTTCACCCTAAAGCAAACAATATCATCATTGGATTTATGTTTAACTATTAAGGACTAAAAGCAAACAAAATAAACAATCAATTTTTTTTTTTTGAAAATAATATGTATTTATGACAGGTTTTCATGCGCATGCATCCACACCCCCACACTTAAAACTTGCATTGTCCTCAATGTAAGATAAATATAAAGAAAAAAGATTAAGGAACAACACTACCAGGGGCGGAGTTGATCAGGTTCCTGCTGGCGAGACTTTGCATGTGTGGTTGTGTAGGTTGTGCTGACTCCTGTATAAACACTCATGCAAACAGAAAAATAAACATGTAGTTAACACACAATAATATAAAACTAAATTAAATAAAATAAAATAAAATAAATGCAGATGCAAGGGTTGCCTCCCCGCTAGCGCTAAGTTTAATGTCTTCAGCCAGACGTAAACACTCAAGTTGTCATGGTGGTTTCCATCTAGCGTACTGATGAAGACACACGAGGGAATGTTTGTCTAGCTGAGGCAGTGTATTCATGGGTCCTCTTAGCTCTGGAGATTGTTGAAATCTTGGACTCTTCGTATAGAAAATTTTTCTCAATGTCCTTGTTAATCTCACAGGCATCATCTTTAATTGAGCATTAACTCTCATTTTTCTCATTTTTCGGTTCTTTGGGATCAGTTTTAGCTCAAGATGATTTAATTCAGGATGTGGAGAAGTTGTTTCTGGAAGGACTGTTTCTAGCATGTATGACAAATGACACTCACCCCCACCCTGTGGTTGTTTCTCGAGATGTAAACTGTTAAGTTCTTGAGGAGATGGTACTCTAACTTGGAAAGGTGGCACTTGTTCTTCCTGAGATATGTTAACACTATTATCCTTAGGGTCACCTATAGTGTTGGAAGTATTCTGTATCCCTACCTCTTTACTGCTCCTAGTGATTATGGAATTAACATCTCCTATATTGGATACCTCATGATTAACTTGTGCCATGTGCTGACCTAGTGGATTAGGTTGAGTTTCGGATGATAATTTTCCTTGTTCTTGCACACTCAGGACATTAGTCAATTTAGAGATTTGACTCTTAATTTCCTTTTGGTCTTCAGTTACCTGAACTATCAACGACTCAATCCTTTGATTTGTTTTATTCTGGGCTTCCACAATGGCCTTTTGGGCCTCCATAAATGCTTGCACATTATCCTCTAGGGAATTCCTAAGAACTTCATGTATGTGATACTGGGGGGGACTATAATCTCTAGGTGGTGGTGATTGAATAGGTTGATGAGACTCATGTCTCCAACTAAGATTGAGATGGTTCCGCCAACTAGGATTATAGGTATCTGGATATGGTGTATAAGGGTTATGGTACATCCCTAAAGTATTGTAGTTTTCCTCATTTGTACCCCTCATCTCACTGTACACGGGACACTCTTGGGATTCTAGCTGGGCTACTGAATGCATTGTCTTGCTGTCCTTGGCTATTAAGGCTCCTATCTGTCTAGTTAACAGCTCAACTTGTGTCTTAAGGCTATCCTCTTCTCTAAAGTGTTGTAGGCTTCTGCTAGAAGAAGTGTATGTCCTATCAGTATTATCTACGGCATTAGGTCCAGTCCAAGTGTGAGATTTCTCAGCTAGGTCATCTAAATATTCGAGCGCCTCATCAGGGTCCTTTCGAATGAACTTACCATTGCACATCGTCTCAACGAATTGGCGTTCCCTAGGGGTTAGTCCATCATAAAAGTAACTTACTAAACGCCAACTCTCATATCCATGGTGAGGACAACTAGCTAACAACTCCTTATACCGCTCCCAAGTTTGATAAAGGGTCTCACTGTCTCTCTGGGAGAAGGTGGAGATTTTTCTTTTCAGGGCATTTGTCTTATGGTGTGGGAAGTATTTATCGAAAAATGCCTGGGTCATCTCGCCCCACGATCCTATTGACCTAGGTCTCAAAGAATACAACCAGCTCTTAGCTCTATCCTTAAGGGCAAAGGGAAAGAACCTAAGTCTAATTGTGTCAGTGGTTCCAAACTGGTCATGGAAGGTTGCTACTACCTCTTCAAACTCTCTAATATGCACGTAAGGATTTTCGCTCTCTAAACCGTGAAAAGTTGGAAGATACTGTATCATTCCAGGCCTAAAGTCTATGTGTGGTGCATTAGGGGGAAACATGATGCACGAAGGTGTAGTTGTGCGAGTTGGGTGGAGGTACTCTTCAAGAGTCCTCCTGGGTGGTCTCTCGTACTCACTCATGGTATGTCTACTAGATCTAGATGGTGTAGCAAAAAGATTCTCAAATATATTATCTTGATCTGACTCTAAATCTTCTAGTTCTATTCTAGCAAATATACCCAATTGATCTCTAAATCTAGACATGCTCTCCAACACAACTAATAAAAATAAAATAAAATAAATGAAACTAAAAATTAAAGTCTACTAAAACTAAAAATAAAATAAAATAAACACAAAAAAAAAAAAATTAAAAAGAAAATAAATAGGCAAATAATAAATGAATAAAATAAAATAAAATACTAAAAAAATGGAACGAAGTTACCGCTTCGTTGTTGACTAAGCAAATCTGGTCCTTTTGCTTGTAAACCGTCTCCCCGGCAACGGCGCCAAATTTTGATTACGCCCAAATATGACTTGCGGTTATCGCAGTATAGCTGGGGTGTCGATTCCTCAGAGAGATGGTTACAGGAACTAATTTACTCAAACAAGAACGTTAACGGTAACTTAATAAATAAAACGATAAGATTGGTAATTAAAATAAAGATAAATAAGATAATAAAAAAGGTAATAAACGATAATGGCAGAGAAAAGCAGCAAAGCGTCGGGAATCCCTCTTGCATCAAACTCCTATATTCAGTTATTAATTCCCATTACTACTCAGTTGAGGGTTTCACATCCCAAACCAACAACCGGAAGATATTCAATTTTACACATATTCAAATTCTAAGGCAATTAATGATTATTTTCCCTATGTTAACAGCACACAAAAGCCATCGTTACGAGCTATCTAACGTCGACAATATACCCTCAGGCATACTGTAGCAGAAGACCAACACGCAAAACAACTTTACCAGTCACAATTAAATTCGCAAACCACACATAGAAGAAGCATGACTGGATCTATATGGGATTTGACAAAATATAATTTCTGGATTAATAAATTAAAAGATGATAGAAAATAATAACTATTAATTTTATTAAACGATTAAAAGGGTTCGTAGGAATCAAAAACACAAATAATAAAATCCAACACAATAGTTCATCCCTAGCTTTGCCTAGGGGATTAGTTCCCCATAAAAGAAATAAAAATAACCCGAGATTGGAGATAAATATTGTTCTGAATCATCACGGCTCCGTATCCCGATTTTACGCTCTGATTTCTTCTCTCTCGGCCTGCGGCAGCTTCTCGGCCACGCACTGCTCTGTGCGTCTTTGCTTCTGTTTTTGCGCAGCCTCCCGTTCAGTTATTGTCTCTCTGTCCACGCCTAGCAGCCTCTCTCGGCTGATCTCCTACGCTCAGCAGCTCCCTGCGTTTTTTGATTTGTTTTTGCGCAGCAGCCTATGCTGCTTCACGCCGTCCTGTTGCTTCTTCTTTGCTCCACGTGGAAGCTCTGTTTTATGTCTCACGCACAGCTTGGAGCTTTTGTCAACTTTGCATGTTTCTTTTATAGTAAACAATTGGAAACTTAATCCTGGCCCACGCCACTTCTGCTTTTATTTAGTCTTGCAACTCATTCTCTCTTGCATGGCCCACGTGAAGCTCTCTTTATTTTCAACCCTTGGTCAACAATGGTGGCTAGGTCTTTCTTTCTCTTTTTGTCCTTCTATTCACGCCACTCTTGTAAGCAATCAACAATTCCAATTTGACTTTTTCTCTCTCCAAGTCACTATTTCTTCTCTCTTTGGTGGCGCCATGGCGCCTTACTCCTGGATTTTGTATGGGATTGTGGCGCCGCGGCGCCAGTTCAATCTTGGCTCTTCGCGTTCTTGGCTCCCGTGTGTGTCCTATGCACTTACAATTATCCCAGGATCCGTGTATTAATATTCCTACAAATAAAAATCACTAAATTAGTGTAAATAATAAATATTTCTAAATTAATATAACAATAGGAATTATATACTAAAACATAAAATATATAACTAAATACTTAACAATAAGCCTAGATTAGTGATGTTTCAAAGTGCATTTTCATGCACTTATCAGATGGCTTCATTTACAAAGTGATTAGTATGCATGCATGAATGTATGTATGAGGTGTATGAAATGCATGGTTAGTTCACACAGCATAAATCCTTTCAACCTTATCTTTCCCACAGACATGGTAAGTCAATATCTACCCTAGATGTGGCTTAGCTTATGTACCAACAGGGGGCACACAAACTCGTTCTCTCAAATGCTAAAGGTAAACCTTAGCTATGCCGATTTCATTCTATCGTTGAAGACAAAGGCCGCCCATTTATAAAATGACTAATCCAAATATGGGGATCATGTCATCGTTTAAAAATGATGAGTATGATCCTTAGTAATCACAGTTATAGGGGATGGGCCAGGAAATATTTATGAATGTCCAAACAGGCCAAGACAAGGCGTACCATTTCTGAATGAAAGTCAGTGTGAGTATCAGATTCATGTTTGGGCATATTTGGATTATAACTAAATATTCCAAGTCCAACGTGATTTTCATACATGGTGGCCCATTGACATTTCAAAGCATTCGATCAAATTATCGTGGAACATGAACTTATTCCAGTTAAATGGCCCAACAAGTTTTTAGTCCCATGATAAAAAGATTCACTGGCTTCAAATGGATAGGGCCCAATCACAAGCAATAGGGAGGCTGCTATATGATAATCTACTACAAGCTTTTATGTGAGCTTATAAGAGTATGACCTAAGCTCTTATCAGTGAAGGTTTGCCCACAACTAGATCTCCCCACTTAAGGGTTCAATGATCAAGTGGACACATTTTTTGTATACCCAAGGGTACGTGCCAATAAGTTATGGTTATCATCACATACCAATCCACAGATTTATGTTAAAGTGATTTCTCGATACTTGTCACCATCAGGGTGTAAAGGTTATGCAAAAATAATGAAGAAGTGGTTCATCTTAGTCTTTCCAAAAATACTATAAGGTATTTTTAGGGACGATTCTGTATCCCTAATGGAGTCACTATTTGTAGGAGCGAAGCAAGGTTTACCATTATACCTATGACGTCGACGACCACTACACTGTTGGGCTCACAGCTCGTAGAGAGTACTGATAGTCTCATAGTGGGACTAACCAGAGAATAATAGAGTCACCACCTAGTATGAAACACTGTGAATGATTTAAGGCTGCATTATACCCCTTGCAAGGTCCGACCTTAAACCCATTTTCAGTTTGAAATGGTCTCTTACTATGTCAGTATAATGACCGGCGTAAACACACACGTATAACGCAAGCGTACGTATCGTTCAAGTAGTATAAAAATATCGATCCCACGAGGACTTAATTCCTACTGTTGTTATTAATTATTGATACTATTTATTTACAAGTATCTAATTATAGGGAGAAGGGAATTGATTGCTTTTGGTTGGTTGAATGTGGATTTGCTAATTAAAATAAAAACAGACTCAAAAGAAAATACTAAGGAAAATAAAAGAAAAGACTCAAAGATCTAGGGTCGTGACTCCACACAATATTATATAAAGATGAATTGATTCTCTTATATATGTGTAATAAATTAGTTTGCTAACCTGGAACACGAAAATATGCAAAAAGCCTATGTCGATGGTCAGACGCAAATACCCAGTATAACCCAATTGAACCATATTTTTTATGTCAACCAAATTACCTGGATTCATTAAGATTAAGTTCCAATTATGGCTACCTCCGCCCGACAGGTATATGTTTATCCTGTAAGGAAATTTATTAAAGGGTTATCTATCCTCTAGGAAGATCGTGGGCTATTGAATCTAAGGCTGAAACTTAAAATTCCTATGTCTAGTTCATTTTAGTTTACCACATCAATCTTATTGGTGATCAGACAACAAGAAGCATTAAGCTTAAGACTCAATAAACAAACTAAAGAATTACCCATAAAAAGAAAATCAATTATTAAGTGTGAATATTGTGTTTCATCACTTCCCTAGAATAAAATAAAATGCTGGGGCTAGAGGATCCACATTTAATATTTCTTATCTAGGAATCTCATTTATTATAAAATATAAATTATTTTATGTTTTGCTTTCTCAAGAATAAATATTGTTAAACATTTAAAATCAGCCATATAGGCGGTAATCCATTTAGTCCAATTACACCAGCCATATAGGCGGTAATTATCTGTCACATAAAGACCAGCCATATAGGCAGTAAAGTAATTTATATTTAGATCAACCATATAGGCGGTAATAAAATCTGACATTAATTAATCCGGTTAAATTATAATTTATAAATTATAATTAAGTGAGATTTACCTAAATAATTATATTAAATGTTTCACATTTTACCCCAGCGGTAAATTAACTACTAAACATAAAAGAACAAAAAGAAAAGAAAATAAAAGAAAATAAATTTTATTACAAAAAGTAAAAGTGCATAATTAAAAATACTAAAAGTAAAAATGCTTAATTTAAATTACAAAAACTTAAACACACAAGATGCAATCCTTAAAGTCCTTACAAAACTCAAGGAATACATGCTTTGAATTCTGAAATCGAGCTGAATTTATAGGCGTCAGTAGGGGGTTGGCGTCGCGACGCCCGTTTTGTCGATGTGGAAGCTTCTGGTTCGTCGGCTTCAGATTCTGGATAAGGTGACACGTGGCAAGGTGGTTGGAGCTCAATTATTGTGACATGTGGCGGCTTCTGATTTGTCGACTCAGATTCTTATCCGCCACGTGTCGATTTCGGATAAGTGAGTCAATAATAGATGCTGACATGGCGCTGACATGGCGACACGTGGCGAAAGGGACTGTCGGCACCATAGAATTACGACATGTGGAACGCTGTGATTGGTTGATGATGACGTGGCGATGATGTGGCACGTTGACTCGGTCAATTGGTGATGTGGATGATGACGTGGCAGACACGTGGAGCGACACGTGGCGATGGTGACTGTCGGCACCGTAGGATGATGACACGTGGCACGGCGCAGGTTAGCAGATCGGTTGTGATGGTGACATGTGGCACAGCGCACGTTAGCAAAGTCAAATTTCCTCAGATTCTGACTTGTGGACCCGGCGCACGTTAGCATGTCTTGGTGCATGTTAGGCGTCGCGACGCGGAAAATTACCAAAATGCCCTTTTTGTCCAATTTTCACTGTTTTGATTCCAAATCAACTCCAGCATGTCCTGAACTTTATTTATCTACAAAATAACAATAAAACACATCAAAACGTTCACAAAACTCAAGAACCTATACAAAATATTAGGTTAAATGAGTGGGAAATAGTGATATAAATACCACATATCATATAATATTCATGCTAAAAGGAGGATCCACATGTCTTATAATGCATTCACACAAGACAATTATATTGCATACAATCACTCAAATAACAAATAATATTGTAATCAACAAAATTTTATGTATTACTATAGTCAAAGATAAATGAGCATAAAGAACGAATAAAACAAACTCATCCGTGTTGGAATTCTCTAAGGTCCCAATGATCAATTATCAAGCAAGAAACACATGTGAATACATTCAAGGGAGTTGCAAAATACTCACAATGATCGGTTGAGTCGATGCGGTGATGAACAAAACTCATTTTCTGCCTTCCTCCAAGCTCGGCAGTCCACTGTTTTGCAGTCCTCATTTCCGGCCATTAATGTCCTCCATGGAAGCTCCAAGCTTGTGTTGATTCCTTGCTCATGTAGTGAGTTCCCTATCACCTTTGTATGGACTCATTTGTGTGCTAGCACTCAAAAAATTTGCCACAAATTTCACTCTTTTCCTTCTTTATTTTCACGGTCAAACCAGAAACATTTTGAGAAGAAAGTGGCATGTTGGCCGAGAGAGAAGAATGAGAAGTTTGGCTCCCATTCGTGAGCCATGGAGAGAGAGAGAGATTAAAGTGTTGTTTTTAATTTTTTTTGTATATCAAATACCAAAAATTAAAAGTCAAATACAATTAAAATAATGATATATTTCTTTCAAGCTTTCAAAAAACTTTTCAACAACTTCTATCAACTCACATCAATCAATCAATGTGACAAGTTGTCACATCACTAAAAGTGACAAATGATTTGACGCTTGATGCGACTAGCGATTTGACGCTTGATTTGACTTGCGTGCCGCACTCGATTTCGAAATGCGAATGCGCTCGCAAACAATCCCGGGCTCGGGTTCGCTAATTCCAAATTAACGAATTTTCCGTTGCGACGCAATTAAATGATTATATCTAGCGAAATCACTATTCACATCGCTAACGAATTAATTCTAAATTAATTCGTTCGCCCGAATTAAAATCTAATTTTAATTCTACGTCGAAATCCAATTTAATTTAATATATCGAATATATTAATTAATCGATTAATTCCAAATTAATCGTTATCTCTCTTTAATCGATATTTTATCCCAGATAAAATATCTCTGTAATTAATCTCAGATTAATTTTCTCTCTCGTCTAATTAATCCCAGATTAATTAAAGTGCGAGTCACACATCATCGGTGAATCTTCGGGAAACGACCCATGAGATCCCCGGATATGTTGGCAGTAAATTCGGTCGTCGGACTATCCGAACACGTAAGTACCTCGTACTACGTTTGTTACCGATTTACAAGACAAGGTTGGCTTCTAGCAAAGCGCCATGCCTACCCAATTCTCGAGAAACATGCTTACAGGAATAAGTGATCTATATCAGGCGTAGTATACGTAGTATTGTGTATGTCGATCCAATATCGGATGATCACGTGCTAGGCCTGGGGCTAGAATTTTGTCTGCCCCGTACGAAGCACATGTCGGATGTCAGGTAACTAGTCTCTATAATCGGATATACATGACCTTGTCATAATATCTCGATAGCTGTAGTATTTAAGAGAACCAGTCCCGTATCCTACGTGACCATCATCTCCACTATGACTGGAGTGATACTTCCGTCTTGACATCACACCAACACACTACGATTCTCGATATACCCAGAAGAGGCGTACGCAGAAACCGATTAAAGCCCTGGACGACCAAAACCAAAGTATATTGATTGTCGCAAGTATTAGCGGTGCAAGTCTCAGGTTAAGACCAAATACACCTACCCTGATTTCGGACTTCCATAGACACATAGTCATACTACCAATGGAATTCCGATGGGGTCTATCCAGAGCGAAGCTGTTTCCCGTACTATCGGTAAAACACAACCTCATATTACACTTGCATGAGTATCCTATACCCAAATATATGAGAACTATGCCGTTGTGCCCTCACAACGCGCACATGTGTAATACTAGTCTTTTACGCATTTATCGATGTCCAATCTCGATAATACTCTGACTAGGGATATTTAATGATTTATCCTTCATGGACTGATATTGTCTCATATCATTCTCAATCCAGGAACAAATCATAGGGACCTTCTATCATTTATATATCTTGGTGATCTAATCACAAATGATAAGAGTGCAATCTTATTTGTCACATAGTTAATTTGTACAACAACACCATGATCTGTACAAATAGTGACGCTATGGGTCATAATTGTCCAACAATCTCCCACTTGGCCTATAGCCAGTCACTCGAGTGTTTAACACCCGAACTATGTACGGTTGGCTCAAACTGCTGAGAAAATACTTTCATCAGCGGATTTGCATGATTATCGTCTGATGCGATTTATTCGATCATCACATCGCCGCGATGCATGATCCGAATGAATTAGATGAATAGTCGAAGTATTTATCTGGATCGTTGATGAGACCGTTAATTCTTTAGCATGTGCTGACGCCTAGCTCAGCAGCTAACATGATTATATCTAATCTAATTAGATTTATTGTCGACCCAAATGGCTTCTATTGCTGCCTCAGCTGCAGCAATATTTCGCATTTGTTGTTTATTTGGTAACAGTATCTTGCTTGGAAGATTTCTAGCTCACTGTTCTGTTATTCAAACTGTATAGTACAGTTTGCGACTTATAGTCGTCTTTACCGGTTAGGAAACTTGCAGTAGTGAACCCAGTCACTTCAGGTTCTCCATCTCCATAGTTTAAGACAGCATCATTAGTTCTCTAAGATACTAACGGATGTTGTTAACATCAATCCAGTGATTATCACTTGGATTGGCCTGTTTCTGAATCCATATACTCAAAGCGTATGAGACACCAGGTCGCGTACATTTTTCAATGTACGGTTTCTCGGAGAGTTTCAACAACTTTTAGATCTATCCCAGTAGATCTTTATTCCTAGAATAAAAGTTGCTTCTCACAAGAATTCTATAGAGAATTTTCTCGAAAGCCAAGCATTCACCGATAGTTTTATGGGAATATCATTTCCAAGAAATGACATATTATCATTATTTTATAGGACAACCACTGCCAGTGCGCTCCCACTAACCTCCTTATATACACAAGAATCATTTCGTTTTGAATTAAATCATAAACTATTATGATTACATCAAAATGATAATTCCAAGAACCTAATGCTTGCTTCAATCCAAACATGGATCGAATAACCTGCAAACCTTGTTTGCTAGTTTTGGTACGACAAAACTGACAGGATGTTGTAAACATCCTCCGAAAGGTTTTCGTTTAAGGAAAGCGATTTTCCCGTTCAGCTGACATATTTCATAAATGAAACATGCAGCATTAGCAAGCATTATCCAAATGGATTTACCATGGCAACAGGTAAAAGGTTGAATCGTAATCAACACAATGTTGATAACGATACATTTCCGCTACAAGCCTAGCTTAATACGTTGGTATGTTGTCATCCATGTATGTCTTTCTTGAAGACTTATATAGTACCAGTAGGCACAATGCCTTGCGGTACATCAACTATTGTCTAAACTTGGTTGATATACATGGAATCCATTTCGGACTCATGGCACTTTGCCATAATAGGGAGTCGATACCTTGTATCACTTCCTCATACGTAGTCAGTTGGTATTTCTCAAAAGATTGACATCTTTACGAGGTGAGATCAGAAACCCATACCCCAGGTTATTTTCTGACTCTCTCCAAACTATGTGGTTCTTTGTGTATTCGAAGATTACTGGTATAGTTTCATCCTTGATGAACTATTATGTTCCATTATGAATCGATGCTTGGAATAGTATTACTCCGATTTTCATCGAGTTTTACTATCCTCCCACTTACCACTGCATATAGGTATTCCTCTTAGGAAAATCGCATGGCAAGCAACAATTAAATTGTTCCCTTGTGAGTTGTATAAGTACTATACTTTGGTATCCCTAGGATAACCTACAATTTGGAATTTATCCAATTTGGGTTCTAGTTTGGTATCATCCAAACGTATGCCTAGCATCCCAAATATTCAGGATTGAGAAGCCCAGTTTCTTTCATGTTCATATCTAATATGAAATCTGTCAAACAGATTTTAATGGAACCTTATTCTAAATAAGTTCCGCACTGTTTATGCTTATCCGTTAAAGGAAACGGTAGCTTAGAGCGACTCATGATTAACCTTATCATGTCCAACAAAATTCGGTTACTCTGTTCGGACACATCATCAAACTGACGTGTTCCGAGAGGAGTCCTCATTGAAAGAATACTATACTCTTTCAAGTATAGTAGAAACTTATTGCTTAAGTATTTTCCGTTATGGTCTTACCGTGTCAGTTTAATACCTTAGCCGATCTGTTTGTCTATTTCGCGTCGAAAACTTTAAAAGTTTCTGATTTGTGTTTCTAAAGAGACACATAACCATAACGCGATGCCACATCCGTAAAGGTCACGAAACATTCATATCCACCTCTAGCCTAGCTAGACATGGGCCCACTTGCTTCACTATGAACTAGGGCTAACAGATCTGTGGCATTTACACTTTTACCAAGTAAATGTGTTATAGGCACTTTGCCTAATAAACTAGATTCATAGACATTATTTGAATAGAATCAAATTTGTCCTTGTACCCAATCTTCAAAAGTGCGGATATACGAGTCTTGTTTAATTGTTTCCTAGACAACAATGCCACAATTAGTCTCTTCTGATCAAATCAGTTTGAGCTGTTTGTTTGTCATGTATATATATTTGAGATTTATTTATATTCAAAATATAAATTCTGTTATTCACATCTAATGTGTTTATCTCAATATCATCTTTATATAATGAAACACTTTAGTGTTCTAGAATATAAAGGTTCACCCGCAGCGGGTTAAACACTGATATAGAGATGATGTTTCTAGTCAAACTAGTCACATTATAACAGTTTCCTAATTTAAATACACACCTGAAGGTAGTTCCTAAACTTAGGTATCTACGGTTGAAACAGAGACTTTCGTCCCGTTTCCAAGTCGCAGATTAATCTCAACTAAAGTCAGTATCCTGCTCATAGCAGATTCTGAACATCAGTATATATTTATGTACCACACTAAGTATTTAAAATCCAATTTTAATACTAGTAGTGAAGATATTTATGACAAACATATCTGAAGTCAGAGTCTTGATTGTCTTCAATTCCTTCATGTCTGCTTTGTCCAAATGACAGTCACGCTTCTGTGATCCCGTTTGCCACAATTTAGGCAGACATTTTGGGATATGTCCTTTTATCTTCCTAGGAGATTATAATGATTTTGTCTTTGCCATTTTCCACATTCAGAAGCGTTCGGCCTATCCTTAGCATACTGGAATGTCGAAGTAAAGTGCGCATTGCGCTACTTGCCTTATTGCAAACTTTGACTTTGTCTCCTTGAGAATAGTCATTAACTCTCCAAGAGTTATGTATTGCAATTTAGTACTTCTAAGATCTAAAATAGATCTATGAAGATCCTTCAATTTCATTATCATACTTTAAGGATCTAATCATTAGTTCTGATTCAGAAATTAAGGAGTCTACTACGACAAGCTTAATGGATTAAGCACTAAAGTTATCATCACATGAATCTTCCAAAGATCATGCTCTACTATTTGCTTAACTCCGGGCTTAGGCATAATATGTTATTTTATCAAATAAAGTAACTTATTAGTTTTCAGGACCATTCTGAAATATTATTCCCAATTTGAAAATTAAGTCATTTAAATATATTTTCCCTAGGATTATGTATTAAACGTCAATCTTTCAATTTTATCTTGATTCTAATAGTCCAACTATTAATCAACGATTAAGGTACTATTATATATAATGATTACTATAGTCCAACTATATAATCAACTATACTTTAATTAAATCAAATATATTGATTACTATAATCTAATTATATAACCAACTATATATGAATTATTTGAATACAGTCCAACTGTTAATTTAAAACAATGTTTAAATATTAGTCCAACTAACATTTAATATATTTGACGAATGATATTTGTTCGAGCGCGTATGGCAAGTAATTAAACGAATATTGCAAATTCAATTCTTGCCTCCCACTATTTTTCGGTGAGCCTCTAACCCTCTGTCGAGTACTCTGGAAACCGTGTTTCCTAGCGGGCTAGGATCCCGTTAAATATCACACAATCTTGACTTTGGCCAACAAATTGTATGATAATTAACTAGGTAGATCTCTAAGATCAATTGGATCCAATCCAATTCCTAGATCCAGTAGAGGGACATCCAAGTCCGAAACATATATCTTTATATGCCAATATATCCAATATATTGCCTAACCTTTTTCCTCTGAATCAACTAAGCCTTGGCTTTGGCACAACAAACTTAGTGATCCCAATTAAGCGTGACCCATTGACCATGGAAAGCTTCGTAATCAATGTCGATGGACAAGAAGTGGTCTTGACTTTGGCCAACAAACCACAATTTGGACAAGACACCGATATGGAACAAAGGCTTCGTGATTCAAACACATCCTCGACAGACAAAGGCCTTGACTTTGGCCAACAAACCAATGTCGTCTTAGATCTTGAGTAAGAATCACTCAATGGGAGGAAAAACGCTTAATATTTTGCGAGGGTTTTTCGCGTGCAAATTGGCAACCAATTTATTATCTTTTTTAAGGTCTCATCATCATACACCCTTAAACATGCATTCTAAACACATAATAAAGCGCGTATAAATAAAGTAATAATGATATGCGGATGGATACTTACATTGATCCTAGATCAAATCTCTCCATTTCTCTCTCCTGCTAGCACAAGTATTTACTTCTACCCGTTACACTACACTTCTAAAGAAACCTCATTTACATTGAGGGGAATAGGTGAGAAGAGAATACAAAGAATAAGGAGGTAATAAGGCTGGACACGTAGATCCAATTTAATAAATTCCAAATTATTACAACAATTTATAAAATTGTCCCACCCATCTAATGTCCATCCGATATACATTATTCATGCATCGCAACCATGTATTCACACAAGCATGTTATCAATCAATCTAATCAAATTAACTAATCTGATAATTAATGACCATCCAATGTTCAAACAACGATTTGATTTTGCGCGAGTCCAACTCGTTTTACGAATAAGTACTTAAAGTACGAATTCTCGAATTAAATTAAACTACATAATTAAATCCAATTCAATTTGTATTTAATACTAATTCATTATTTAATTCCAAATTAAATACTACACTTTATTAACGAACCTTTACGACTTAAATTCCAAATTTAATCGTTACGGGTCTCAAAGCCCGATTAATATCCAATATTAATTTAATTAAAGTCCAATGGGCTTTTAATTAATTTCTTTAAGGCGTGGGCTTCGGCAACCAAAGCCCAATCAAGGAGTAACCTCATAAGCCTAGAAATCAATTTAGGCCCATTAGGCCCAATTAAACTTGAAAGGTTCATTAGTCGCATTTGGGCTTTATGGATGCGGTTTTGGGCCCAATTGGATCCAACTAATTTAGCCTAAACCCATCTTGGTACAACCAAGCCCAATAAGCTCATTTACAACATAACAAGCCCAAATCCAATTTTAAGCCCAATTTAATTAAACCATAAAAATCCAATTTCATAATTTAATTAAACAAAGTGCATAGCATAACTAATTACCCAAATCAATATTTCCAAAACACCAAATTAGCCTAATTAATCATGCTTATCATCATTAAATCATGTCCAACACAATTTAACAAAAATCAAACCCATAAACCATGCTTTAACTCTCGGCTTTGTAGGGTTTTTAATGTCCGATTCATTTTCAATCCAATTGAATTTTAAATAAACATTACCAATTGATTTCCAACTCATCCAATGATCAAAAATCAAAACCACCAAGACATTAGGGTTCATCTAATTTTCGGCCAAGCCATCCAAAATTGGGGAAAATTGTTCCAAACAAATTTCAACAAATTGATCCAATCAATCCTTAATTAAACATGTTTTAAGCATACTCAATCATCCAATTTCATTAAATCATGCTTAAAAACATTTTACCCAAATTTTAACCCTAATTCATGTTTCATGCTCAAATGGCTTAAGATACCATTGTTGGAATTCTCTAAGGTCCCAATGATCAATTATCAAGCAAGAAAAACATGTGAATACATTCAAGGGAGTTGCGGAATACTCACAATGATCGGTTGAGTCGATGCGGTGATGAACAAAACTCATTTTCTGCCTTCCTCCAAGCTCGGCAGTCCACTGTTTTGCAGTCCTCATTTTCAGCCATTGATGTCCTCCATGGAAGCTCCAAGCTTGTGTTGATTCCTTGCTCATGTAGTGAGTTCCCTATCACCTTTGTATGGACTCATTTTTGTGCTAGCACTCAAGAAATTTGCCACAAATTTCACTCTTTTCCTTCTCCATTTTCACGGTCAAACCAGAAACATTTTGATAAGAAAGTGGCATGTTGGCCGAGAGAGAAGAATGATAAGTTTGGCTCCCATTCGTGAGCCATGGAGAGAGAGAGAGAGATTAAAGTGTTGTTTTTAATTTTTTTTGTATATCAAATACCAAAAATTAAAAGTCAAATACCATTGAAATAATGATATATTTCTTTCAAGCTTTCAAAAAGCTTTTCAACAACTTCTATCAACTCACATCAATCAATCAATCAATGTGACAAGTTGTCACATCACTCAAAGTGACAAATGATTTGACGTTTGATGCGACTAACGATTTGACGCTTGATTTGACTTGCGTGCCGCACTCGAATTCGAAATGCGAATGCGCTCGTAAACAATCTCGGGCTCGGGTTCGCTAATTCCAAATTAATGAATTTTCCGTTGCGACGCAATTAAATGATTATGCCTAGCGAAATCACTATTCACGTCGTAAACGAATTAATTCTAAATTAATTCATTCGCCGAATTAAAATCTAATTTTAATTTCGCGTCGAAATCCAATTTCGTTTAATATATCGAATATATTAATTAATCGATTAATTCCAAATTAATCGTTATCTCTCTTTAATCGATATTTTATCCCAGATAAAATATCTCTGTAATTAATCCCAGATTAATTTTCTCTCTCGTCTAATTAATCCCAGATTAATTAAAGTGCGAGTCATACGTCATCGGTGAATCTTCGGGAAGCGACCCATGATATCCCCGGATATGTTGGCAGTAAATTCGGTCGTCGGACTATCCGAACACGTAAGTACCTCGTACTTGTACCGATTTACAAGACAATGTTGGCTTCTAGCAAAGTGTCATGCCTACCCAATTCTCCAGAAACATGCTTACAGGAATAAGCGATCTATATCAGGCGTAGTATACGTAGTATTGTGTATGTGGATCCAGTATCGGATGATCACGTGCTAGGGCAGGGGCTGGAATTGTGTCTGCCCCGTACGAAGCACATGCCGGATGTCTGGTAACTAGTCTCTATAATCGGATATACATGACCTTGTCATAATATCCCGATAGCTGCAACATTTAAGAGAACCAGTCTCGTATCCTACGTGACCATCATCTCCACTATGACTGGAGTGATACTTCCGTCTTGACATCACACCCAACACACTACGATTCTCGATATACCCAGAAGAGGCGTACACAGAAACCGATTAAAGCCCTGGAAGACCAAAACCAAAGTATATTGATTGTCGCAAGTATTAGCGGTGCAAGTCTCAGATAAAGACCAAATACACCTACCCTGATTTCGGACTTCCATAGACACATAGTCATACTACCACTGGAATTATGAGGGGGTTTATCCAGAGCGAAGCTGTTTCCCGTACTATCGGTAAAACACAACCTCATATTACACTTGCATGAGTATCATATACCCAAATATATGAGAACTATGCCGTTGTGCTCTCAAAACGCGCACAAGTGTAATACTAGTCTTTTACGCATTTATCGATGTCCAATCTCGATAATACTCTGACTAGGGATATTTAATGATTTATCCTTCGTGGACTGATACTGTCTCATATCATTCTCAATCTAGGAACAAATCATAGGGACCTCCTATCATTTATATATCTTGGTGATCTAATCACAAATGATAAGAGTGCAATCTCTTTTGTCACATAGTTAATTTGTACAACAACACCATGATTTGTACAAATAGTGACGCTATGAGTCATAATTGTCCAACAGTCCGAACATATCTTGGGTTCAGAAAAATATGCATATTATCATTATATGTCCGGCTGGACATGCTTGATGTCTGGTCGGATTCGATACGTGAACCAGAAAGCCCAGAACATAGATTTATTCATGGCAAAAAATAATAGGAATATGCCATGCTTGAAACTAGTATTTGTAAGGTGTCGAATCATGCATATCGATAATAATAAGACAGAGACAAGACACACAGAATAATTATATGATAATAATGAGAGAATAGTAAAGAAGACACATATAACCGTTTCTAGGTAGTACGTGGAGTTGTATCTCAAATGTAGACCGTACTACCGTCCATTCGAAATCGGCTACGAAATTTACGTTTCGACTTCCATCCTATATACCACAAATGAGAAAACATACAATGCCAAATTTAGCCAATCAAGGGCTGGATTTTTTGTATAACAAGTGCACGTCTTACCGGATGTACTTTATGTTCGGTCGGACATGTGGTTTCATATCAACAAACTATAAAACTAAAAGATAAAAGTTAGGGCCCTCATGTCTTACTCTTAGGGGTAACTTGGCTCCAAGAAAACTTCTGAATGCTCGGGTTTGGCTGCTAGATATTGCTGAAGATTATGGATTAGGGCTACGTTTTTTTTTGTTTTGGTTTTGTTGATGGTAATAAATGGATAATCTTGTTTTCAATGATTTGGCCTCCTTTTTATAGTGTCCAAGGGTTGGGTTAATAAGGAAAATATCTGGTCATTTTGGAAGTTGGTTTTAATAAGGAAAATGGAATTTGTCTAAGAATGAAAGAGATCGTATCTTTCTGTAAAATTAGAAAGTGATACATATCTGATCTAACTTGTAGGATGTCTGGTCGGATTTGTTGTCAAAGGCTAGACAAACATAGAAGACATTCGGCTGGGTATGGGTGGACAAGTCGAGCTGGATGTAGATGTCATCTGACCTATTTTTTGCTATCCTTCTCATCAAGCATTAAATCTTACAACCTTTTTGAACTTTTCAAGTGAGTTCTGATAAAAGACTCATCATTGGGCTATGTTTAAAAATATAGTGTCTACAATGAGCTGAAAATGTTAGTGTCCGACACATGCCACAAGATCACTAAGATGATTTGTGTGTGGATACATCAAGAAGTTTGCGGAAAAAACTTACAATGATCGGATGAGATTCAAAATTTTTCCATGGATTGCATTCCAAACTCAAGGGTGAGTTTTCCTATCACCTTACAAGACTCCTTTAAGTGCTAGATTTAAAGATTTTTGAAGAAAAATCAATGGAGAGAAAAGGCAAGTCACGCCCAAAGAGAGAGAATGAGGAATAGTAATTTTCAAGTTTCAAAAACTTGTATCAAAACTTGTGTGGTGTGTTATTAAAGTCCAACCTTTTATGTTCCAACCACTTCCATCACAAAAGTGACATGTGATGTAAGTAAAGTGGGTCCCACCACTTTAAATTCAAAATTTGGTTGGCTTACACAACACACTTTAGACCCAGTTCGTTTAATCCGACTAAACGAATTTTCCGTCGCGACGTAATTAAATCCAATTTAATTAAATAATAATGCCTCGTAAAATTATTACGAAAGTCGCTTGCGAATTAATTCCAAATTAATTCGTTCGCTAGAATTAAAATCCAATTTAATTTCGCATTGAAATCCAATTTCAATTAATACATCTAATATATTATTTTAGCCCAAATAAATAAAATAAATAGAAAATTCCAATTTAACTATTAAATTTATTTTACCGATTAATTCCTAATTAATCGCGTTCTCTCTTCTAGACGAATTTAATCCCAGATAAATTCTTGACGCAATTAATCCCAGATTAATTTTCTGTCTCATAATTAATCCCAGATTAATGATTACTGTAATTAATCCCAGATTAATTTTCTCTCTCATAATTAATCTCATATTAATTATGTTCGAGTCAAATGTCATCGGTGAATCTTTGGGAAGCAACCCAAGAGATCCCTGCATATATTGGCAGTAAATATGGTCATCGGACTATTCGAACACGTGCATACCCCGTACCACGTTCTTACCGATTTACAAGACATGGTTGGCTTCTAGAAAAGCACTGTGCCTACATAATTCTCCAGAAATATATTCAACATGGAATATATATAATTTGTATCAGGCGTAGTATACAATGTTTTACGTATTACGATCCAGTATCGGATCTCACATGCTAGGCCTAGGGCTGGAATTGTGTCTGCCCCGTACAAAGCACATATCAGATCATTAGCAACTAGTCTCTATAATCAGATAATCATGACCTAGCCATACTATCCAGATAGCTGCAGCATTTAAGAGTACCAGTTATGTATCCTATGTGATCATCATCTCCATATGACTGAAGTGATACTTCCATCTTGACATCACACCTAATACACTACAATTCTCAGTATACCCAGAAAAGTCGTACACATAACCTGTTAAAGCTCCAGACGACCAAAACCAAAGCATACTGATTGTCGCAAGTATTAGCGATGCAAGTCTCGGGTTAAGACCATATACACCTACCATGATTCGGATTCCCATAGACACATAGTCATACTACCAATGGGATTCCGATGGGTCTATCCGGAGCGAAGCTGTTCCTAGTCCAATGGCTAACAGAACCTCCTATCACACTTGTATAAGTATCCAATACTTAAATATATGAGAACTATGTCGTTACGCTTCCATAACGCGCACAAGTGCAATACTAGCATATTCTGCATTATCGATGTCCAGTCTCGATAATACTACGACTAGGGATACTTAATGATTAAACCTTTCGTGGATTAATATTGTCTCATATCTTATTAATTCGGTATTAATCATATAGACTCTTATCATTTATATATCCAAGTAATCCAATTACAAAAATATAAAAGAGCAATTTCCTTTGTCACATAGTTAATTTGTACAAAGAACACCATGCCTTTTACAAATAGTGATGCTATGGGTCATAATTTTCCAACAATCTCTCATTTGGCCTATAGCCAATCACTCAAGTATCCAATACTTGAACTATGTACGGGTCGCTCATGCTTATACTGAGATATCGCTTTCGCCAGTGGATATGCAAGGTTGTCATCTGATGCGATCTTGTCATCGCCACGATGTATGATCTTATGAATTAGATGAAACCGTCTAAGTACATACTTGGATCATTGATAAGACCGTGGTTCCTTAGCCTGTGATGTAGCCCAGCTCAGCTGCTAACAGAACTACTCCTAATCCAATTAGGAATTTTATATATCCAAATGCTTCTTTTGCTACCTCAGCCGCGACAATATATTCCATTTTTATTGTTAAATCGGAAACAGTGTCTTTCTTGGAAGATTTCCAGCTCATTGTTCCGTTGTTCAAACAAAATATGTACCCCGATTGTGACTTACAGTCATTTTTTTCGGTTTGGAAACTTGCATCGGTGAACCAAGTCACCTCAAGTTCTCAATCTCCATAAATTAAGAAAGCATCTTTAGTTCCTCTAAGAAACTTAAGGATGTTCTTAACATCAATCCAGTGACCATCACCTGGATCGGCCTGATTGTCACTCCACATGCCCAAAGTATATGAGACACCAGGTCGCGTACTTGTCTTTTAATGTACGAGTTCTCGGATAGTGCCGACAACTTTTAGATCTATCCCAGTAGATCTTTATTCCTAGAATAAAGGTTGCATCTCCCAAGTTTTCATGGAGAATTTTAATGAAAGCCAAGCTTTCACCAATTTAAATATGGGAATGTCATTGCTAAGAAGCAATACATCATCAACGTATAGGACAATCATTGTCAGTGCGCTCCCACTAACCTTCTTATATACACAAGAATCATCATCGTTTTGAATGAAACCATATACCATTATGATCTCATCAAAATGTTGGTTCCAAGAATGCAATGCTTGCTTCAATCCATAAATGGATCAATTTAACTTGCAAACCTTGTTTGCATGTTTTGGCATGACAAAACCGTCAGGGTGTAGTATATGAACATCCTCCAAATGGTTTTTGTTAAGGAAAGCGGTTTTGATGTCCATCTGTCATATTTCATAATTGAAATATGCAGCATTAGCAAGTATTATCCGAAAGAATTTAATCATGGCAACGGGTAAAAGGTTTCGTCGTAATCAACACCATGTTGATGACGATACCATTTCGCTACAAGTCTAGCTTTGTACGTTTGTTTGTTGCCATCCATGTATGTCTTCACTATGAAGACTCATTTGCTACCAATAGGCACAATGCCTTCTGATACATCAACCAGTGTCCAAACTTGGTTGTATACATGGAATCCATTTTGTACTTCATGGCACCTTGCCATATAGCGGAGTCGATACCTTGTATCGCTACCTCATACGTAGCCGGCTCATTATCCTCAATAAGACTAATGTCTACGTGAGGTGAGATCAGAAACCCATACCTCTTAGGTTGTTTTCTGACTCTCTCTGACCTACGCGGTTATTGTGTATTAGAATATTGTGGAACAGTCTCATCCCTGATGAACTGTTCGTGTTCCGTCAGGGATCGGTGCCAGGAACAGTATTACTCTGATTTTCATCGAGTTTTACTTTCCTCCAACTTGCCATTGTATTTAGGAATTCCTCTAAGGAAAACAGCATGGAGAGCAACAAATACCTTGTTCTCTGTGGGTTGTATAAGTAATATACTTTGGTTTCCCTATGACAACCTACATATAGGCACTTATTCGATTTGGGTTCTAGTTTGGCATCATCCAAACGTTTAATATATGCCCAGCATCCCCAAATCTCCAAGAATGAGAAACCTGGTTTCTATCCTGTCCATATTTCATATGGAGTCTGTCCAACAGATTTTGACGGAACCTTATTCAAAATAAGTACTGCATTGTTCAATGCGTATCACTTAAAGGACATTGATAGCTCGTGTGACTCATTATTGACCTTACCATGTCCAACAAAGTTTGATTTCTCCGTTCAGACACACCACTCAATTGAGGTGTTCCGGGAGGAGTCCACTGTGAAAGAATACCATACTCTTTCAAGTAATCAAAAAACTCATTGCTTAAGTATTCTCCACCACGATCTGACCGTATTTTTTTAATACTTTTGTCGGTCTGTTTTTCTCTACTTCGTGTCGAAACTCTTTGAATTTATCAAAAGTTTCTGACTTGTGTTTCAAAAGATACACATAATCATATCGCGATGCAACATCCGTAAAGGTTACGAAGTATTCATATCCACCTCTAGCCTGGCTAGATATAGGCCCACTACGTCACCATGAACGAGGGCTAACAGCTCGGTGGCACATACACATTTACAGCTAAAAGGTGTTTTAAGCACTTTGCCTAATAAACAAGATTCGTAGACATCATATGGATTAGGATCAAATCCGTCCAAGTATACATTCTTCCAAAGAGTGGATATACGAGTCTTGTTAATGTGTCACATACAACAATGCCACTAATAAGTCTCATCTGATTTACTCAGTTTGAGCCTTTTGTTTGTCATGTTATATGTTTGAGATTCATTTATATTCGAAATATAAATACTGTTATTCACATCTAATGTGTATATCTCAATATCATCTTTATAAACAAAACACCCAGTTTTATGAAACATAAAGGTATACCCGCAACGGGTTAAACTAGATATAGAGATAATGTTTCTAGTCAAACTAGGTACATTATAACAGTTTCCTAATTTAAGTACATGCCTAAATGGCAGTTCTAAAACTTAGGTTCCCACAACCAACAACAGCGACTCTCATCCCGTTTCTGACTCGCAGGTTGATCTCATCTGAAGCCAGTCTCTTGCTAATCAGCAGATCCCGCACATCAGCACATATATATATACCACATCCAGTATCAAAAATCTAATTTTTAAAACTAGTAGTGGACACATTTATTACAATAACAAACATACATGAAGTCGGAGCCTTTCCCGCCTTCACTTTCTTCATGTTTGCCTTGTCCATACAACAGTCACGCTTCCAGTGACCCCATTTGCCACAGTTTAGGCAGACAACTTGGGATATCTCCTTTGTCTTCCCAGAAGACTGTGACGATTTTGCCTTTGCCCTTTTCTTCACACCCGAGAAGCCTTCGGCCAAGCCTTGGCCTTCTGAGATGTCGAAGTAAGATGCGCATTGCGCTTCGTGCCCTTTTGGAAGCTCTGGCTCTGCTTCCTTGAGCATAGCATTTAACTCTCCAATAGTTTTCTCTGGGTTCATCATGTTGAAGTTCATAACGAACCCGCCCTAGCATTCGGGTAGAGACTGTAAGATCAAATCTATGGAAGTCTCGGCCTCGTAGGTAATGCCCAGCTAACCTAGCTGTTCGATGTCAGCAATCATCTGCGCACCTAGTGCTCGACAGATGTACCATCTGACATACGCGAGCGAAAGAGCTTCTTTTGCAATTCGTACTTCTATGATCTAAGGTTAGATCTATGAATATCCTTTAATTTCAACATCATGGTATAAGGATCTAATCCTTAGTTCTGATGATGAAATTAAGGAGTCATTGCGGCAAGCATAACAGATTGAGCACTAAAGTTATCATTACGATGAGTGTTCCTAAGCTCATGCACTACTATTTGCTCAACTCCGGGCTCAGGGCCCGAGAGGTTTCTCTATCCAATAGAGTAACTTCTCAGCTCCCAGAACTATCCTGAGATTCATTTCCCAATCTGGAAAATTTACGCCGTTAAAGACATTTTCACCCAGGATTATGTCCATTAACGTTAATCTTTCCTGCCATCTCAATTGCAATAGTCCAACTATCCAATCAACGATTTCGGGTACACTCAAAATGTAATGGCTATTATAGTCCAACTATATAACCAACTACAAATAGAGTCGTGTTTAGTACAGTCCAACTGTTCATAGAAAGCAATATTCGATATTAGTCCAACTAATATATATTTATAACAATGATAAATAAATAAAATTAAAAGAGCGTGTTTAGTAAGTATTAAACGAAATTGCAAATTTAATACTAGTCTCCCACTATTTTTCGGCTAGCCTTTAACCCTCTGTGGAGTACTCGGGAAACCCAGTTTCCTAGTGGGCTAGGATCCCGTTAAATAACGCACAACCTTGACTTTGGCCAACAAGTTGTATGAAACTTAACTAGGTAGATATCTAAGATCAATTGGATCTCATCCAATTTCTAGATCCGGTAGGTGGACCTCCAAGTCCGATATATATATCCAATATATATTTCCTAACCTTTTCCTCTGAATCAACTAAGCCTTAGCTTTGGCTCAACAAACTTAATGATTCCAGTTAAGCGTGACCCATTGACAGTGGGAAAGCTTCGTAATCCACGTCGATGTACAGAAGTGACCTTGACTTTGGCCAACAAATCACAACTGCCCAAGACATGCAATATGTAACAAAGCTTTCATGGTTCAAACACATCCGCGATTGACATTGATCTTGACTTTGGCCAACAAACCAATGCCAATCTTGGATCTTGAGAGAGAACCACTCAATGGAAGGAAAACGCTTAATATTTGAGTGATGGTTTTTTGCGTAAATTGGCAACCAATTTATTATCTTTGATTAGGTCTCATCATACACCCTTAAACATGCATTCTAAAAGTATAATAAGGTGCGAATAAAATTAATAATCATATGCGGATGGATATATAACAAATTTGTTCCTAGAACAAATCTCTCACTTTCCTATCTCATGCTAGCACTATTCATACTTCTACCTAATTATATAATACATTAAAGAAACCTCATTTGCATTGAAGGGAATTGGTGAGAAGAGAAATACAAAAAGTAAAGAGATGATAGGCTGGACACGCAGGTCCAATTTAAATAAATTCTAAATTTATTACAATAATTTCCAAAATTGCCCCACCCTTCTAATATCCATCTGATATACATTATTCATACAAATACATCCAAGTATTCACACAAAGCATGTTATTCAATCAATCTAATCCAATTAATTAATCTTTGAATTACTGACCATACAATGTTCAAACAACGATTTGATTTGCGCGAGTCCAACTCGTTTAAAAATAAATACTCAAAGTAAGTATTCTTGAATTATATCGAACTATAATTTTAAATCAAATTTTAAATTGTATCCAATACTAATTCATATTTAATTCCAAATTAAATAATTACATTTATTTTAGTGCCTTTTAGAATTGGATTCCAAATCCAATCTTCATGGGTCTCAAAGGCCCAATTAGTATCCAATATTATTCAATTAAAGTCCAATGGGCTTTCAATTAATTCTTTAGATGTGGGCTTTGGCCAATATGGATCAAACCCAAAATGCCAAGGCCCAAATAGGAATCACTCTATGCCAAAAAAATCAATTTAGACCCATTAGGCCCAATTAAAAGTTTTTTTTAAAGGTCCAATTGTCATATTTGGACTTTATGGAAATAGTTTTGGCCCAGTTGGATCCAACTCAATTGTCCAAAACCATACTTGGCCCAACCAAGCCCATTAAGCCCAAATGCAACAAATTAAATTATCTTATTATTCCAAATAACATATTAATCTAATTAAAGTGTAATTAAAATAATTAATCAACTAATCTAATGTTTCCAAAACACTAATTAATCAAATTAATCATGCTCATTAATTTCAATTCATGTCCAACACAAATTGAAGCAAAACAATTCATTCCAACATGCTTAGGCTCACAGAAAATACATAAAATAACATTCAAATTTGATTTTAATCCAATTAAATCAATAATCAATATTCATTTCATGCATTTAACATATCCAATTGTCAAATTTCAAAATTTTCCATGAGCATTCCTAGGGCATACATTCAGCCATGCTTAGAATTTGGGGATTTTTTTATCTAATCAATTTATCTCAAATCCAAATATTCACAAATCCAATTCATCATCATACTAACACAACCAAACAATCAATTTAGGCATTTTCAAACTCCAAGCAAAAATCTCAAATTAAAGTCCATAAACCTTAGAATTCAAATCAAGCTTAGGATGGCTCTAGATACCATTGTTAGTGTCCTACACATGCCACAAGATCATTAAGATGATTTGTGTGTGGATACATCAAGAAGTTTGCGGAAAAAACTTACAATGATCGGATGAGATTCAAAACTTTTCCATGGATGTGTGGAAGCTCCAAGCTTTCTTTTGCATTCCAAACTCAATGGTGAGTTTCCCTATCACCTCACAAGACTCCTTTAAGTGCTAGCTTTTAAGATTTTTGAAGAAAAAATCAATGGAGAGGAAAGGCAAGTCACGCCCAAATAGAGAGAATGAGGAATAGTGATTTTCAAGTTTCAAAAACTTGTATCAAAAACGGTGTGATGTGTTATTAAAGTCCAACCTTTAATGTTGCCAACCACTTCCATCACAAAAGTGACATGTGATGTAAGTAAAGTAGGTCTCACCGCTTTAAATTCAAAATTTGGCTGGCTTACACAACACACTTTAGGCCCGGTTCGTTTACTCCGACTAAACGAATTTTCTGTCGCGACGTAATTAAATCCAATTTAAATAAATAATAATGCCTCGCAAAATTATTACGAAAGTCGCTTGCGAATTAATTCCAAATTAATTCGTTCACTAGAATTAAAATCCAATTTAAATTCGCATTAAAATCCAATTTCAATTAATACATCTAATATATTATTTTAGCCCAAATAAATAAATTAAATAGAAAAATCCAATTTAACTATTAAATTTATTTTACCGATTAATTCCTAATTAATCGCGTTCTCTCTTCTAGACGAATTTAATCCCAGATAAATTCTTGACGCAATTAATCCCAGATTAATTTTATATCTCATAATTAATCCTAGATTAATTATTGTCGTAATTAATCCCAGATTAATTATTGTCGTAATTAATCCCAGATTAATTCTGTTCGAGTAAAATATCATCGGTGAATCTTTGGGAAGCGACCCAAGAGATCCTTGGATATGTTGGCAGTAAATATGGTCATCGGACTATGCGAACACGTGCATACCCCGTACCACGTTCTTACCGATTTACAAGACATGATTGGCTTCTAGTAAAGCACCGTGCCTACCCAATTCTCCATAAATATATTCAACATGTGATGAGTGGTAATTATATCATTATTTCTCACTCATTTGACCTAAGATTATGTATAGTTTCTCGGGTTTTATGAACATTTTGATGTGTTTTATTATTATTTTGCAGATAAATAAAGTTTGGGAAGCATTGGAAGCAATTTGGGGCAAAAACAGAGAAAAAATTACCAAAATGGGCATTTTGGTAATTTGGCGTGTCGCGACGCCTATCCTGCGCCATGAGCTGCTAACGTGCGCTGGGGGACACGTGTCAGAATCTGAAAAGTTTGATTTGCTAACGTGCGCCTGCCACGTGTCATCATCAGAATAGATCTTGCTAAAATGCGTCGGGACACATGTCATCATCACATGATGCCGACAATATGCGTGCCACGTGTCAACTTCTCATTCGACCGCATCTGCCGCGTACCACGTGTCAGCCACGTGTCCGCCACGTGTCGTCCACGTCAGCATCCAATCGAGTCATCGTGCCACATGTCGTCACGTCATCAACAGCCAATCAAGGCCCGCCACATGTCAGCATCTCAGTGGACCGAATCAAAATGCGTGCCACATGTCGAAATTCCATTATACCGATAGATTACGCGTGCCACGTCAGCAAGACAACAGATCAACGCGCTTTGACCGAGTCAACACAAGCCAGCGTCGCGACGCAAGAAGGATTTTGGCGTCGCGACGCTAACCCGAATTTTTGCCTATAAATTGAGGCTTTTTGCACCTCATTTGGTGTGCTTTCCTTGGGATTTTTTCTCTGTTTTTAAGGATTGCATCTATTTTTGTAATTAATTAATTTATGTATTTTTATTTTAAATTTTAATTTCAGTTTTTATTTTTTTTTATTTTCTTTATGTTTTGTAGTTAAATTTCCGCTGGGATAAAAGGTGAAACATTTAATATAATTATCTAGGTAAATCTCACTTAATTATAAATTATAATTTAACCGGATTAATTAATGTGAGACTTTATTACCGCCTATATGGTCCGTCAAAATATAAATTACTTTACCGCCTATATGGCTGGTCTTTATGTGACAGATAATTACCGCCTATATGGCTGGTGTAATTGGACTAAATGGATTACCGCCTACATGGCTGGTTTTAAATGTTTAACATTATTAATTCATGAGTTTGCAGAACAGAAAATAATTTATATTTTATAATAAGTGAGATTCCTATATAAGAAATACTAAATGTGGATCATCTAACCCATTATTTTATTTTTATTCTAGGGAAGTGATGAAACACAATATCCACACTTAATAATTGATTTTCTTTTTATGGATAATTCTTTAGTTTGTTTATTGAGTCTTAAGCTTAATGCTTCTTGTTGTCTGATCACCAATAAGATTGATTTGGTAAACTTAAAATGAACTAGACATAGGGATTTTAGGTTTCAGCCTTAGATTCAATAGCTCACGATCTTCCTTGAGGATAGATAACCCTTTAATAGATTTCCTTACAGGATAGACATATACCTATCGAGCGGGGGTAGCCACAATTGGAACTTGATCTTAATGAATTCAGGTAATTTGGTTGACATATACATATGGTTCAATTGGGTTATACTGGGTATTTGCATCTAACCATCGATAGATGCTTTTGCATATTTCGTGTTCCAGGTTAGCAAACTGACTTATTACACAAGTATAAGAGAATCAATTCATCTTTAGAATAATATTGTGTTGAGTCACGACCCTAGATCCTTGAGTCTTTTCTTTTATTTTCCTTAGTATTTTCTTTTGAGTCTGTTTTTATTTTATTTAGCAAAACCACATTCAACCAACCAAAAGCAATCATTCTCTTCTCCCTATAATTAAATACCTGTAAATAAATAGTATCAATAATTAATAACAACAGTAGGAATTAAGTCCTCGTGGGATCGATATTTTTATACTACTTGAACGATACGTGTGCTTGCGTTATACGTGTGTGTTTACACCGGTCAACATGGAATATATATAATATGTATCAGGCGTAGTATACAATGTATTGCGTATTACGATCCAGTATCGGATGTCACATGCTAGGCCTAGAGCTGGAATTGTGTCTGCCCTGTACGAAGCACATATTGGATCACTAGCAACTAATCTCTATAATCGGATAATCATGACCTAGTCATACTATCCCGATAACTGCAGCATTTAAGAGTACCAGTTATGTATCCTACGTGATCATCATCTTCATATGACTGAAGTGATACTTCCATTTTGACATCACACCCAATACACTACGATTCTCAGTATACCCAGAAGAGGCATACACATAACTTGTTAAAGCTCCGGACGACCAAAACCAAAGCATACTGATTGTCGTAAGTATTAGCGATGCAAGTCTTAGGTTAATACCATATACACCTACCCTGATTCGGATTCCCATAGACACATAGTCATACTACCAATGGGATTCTGAGGGATCTATCCAGAGCGAAGCTGTTCCCGGTCCAACGGCTAACAGAACCTCATATCACACTTGCTTAAGTATCCAATACTTAAATATATGAGAACTATGTTGTTACGCTTCCATAACGTGCACAAGTGCAATACTAGCCTATTCCGCATTATCGATGTCCAGTCTCTATAATACTACGACTATGGATATTTAATGATTAAACCTTTCGTGGATTAATATTGTCTCATATCTTATTAATCTGGTACTAATCATATGGACTTTTATCATTTATATATCCAAGTAATCCAATTACAAAATGATAAAAGAGCAATTTCATTTGTCACATAGTTAATTTATGCAAAGAACACCTTGCCTTTTACAAATAGTGATGCTATGGATCATAATTGTCCAACATAAAATTACTTGAATATCAACTCACTTACATTAAGAGTCCTAAGCTATAAGATCTTGCATTGCCATTTCTTCATTGAGCGTTGTCTTTATGTCCGTTTTGCTTCGAAATCTTTTTATATTGCATTGCGAAAGTTTGTTGAAGTTATTGAGTGTTGCATCATCAAAATCATTCATTAAGTATTATGTCGTTTATAATTTTATATTTTTCATTTATTTTATAAAAAATGTTCTTTTCTTCAGCATATAGAAAATTTGTTCAGGTATAATGAACAGATCTAGAAGTGAAAGTTGTGAGTTAGATCTAAATGGTTCTTCTCGGAAGACTGAAGACCTACTAGATTTATTAATTTGTCTTGTAATAGACTGTATATATATTGATATAAAAGTTTTTATATTTGATTTGTATATTATGTTGTTCCGCTTATAGTAATGATGTGATCCAAGATATGAGAATTTGGTATTATTCAAGTCTAAAATACAAAGCTTCAAAGTTTTAAAAAGGCCAAAATACTCGAGATATATCAAGAAAGAGGTTATTGGTCAAATTCCATCAAAGAGTTTCAAGAGAAACCACATTGGCAATGACTACAGGATTTGCGCAGTTTTCATATTTTGGCTATAACTTTCTCATATGATGTCTGGTTTGGATGATTGAAGTTGCATTAAAAGATAACTCAATAATCTACACCTTTGTATTTTACGTCAAAGATAAATTCGGACTCCTTCCTGGTCAAAATTCGATCACAATAAATCCATATAATTTTATAATTTATGTTTTAAGTTTAATTTATATTTAAATATCATAGGTTAAATTTTAATATTAATTTAAAGCTTATGAACGAAATTTAAGTCTTATTTAATTTAGAATTTAGTTTTATTAGTTCAATTAAGATTTCTTTCAAATATTTTAGTTTTATTAGCTTTCCTTATTTAAGTTAACTTTGGATTTTATTAGGGCCTATTTAAAGGTGCATTTAACTTTTAATAAAGAATGGCCATTGGCGTTTAACACCCAAGTGTGTATAAGAGTGGATTCTCTCTTGATTTTTAACTGAAACCTTATCAAGACTTATCAAAGATTGGCGATATTTGTGGCGTCTATAAATAGCTAACAATGTTTATTTCAATGGTTTAGAAAGGATTTTAAAGGACAGGTTCCTTGAGGGTTCAATCTGATCTTGGAAGGGGGTTTGTTCTTACAAATCGTGATTTGTTGTTCTTGGGGTTCGCTCAATTACATGCGGTTGCCTAGGGATCAATCCTACTATAGCTTCTGTCAGTTATTATCGAGAACTCACGGTTCCAATGTCAGGTTTTCTATCTTTAGTTTCTTTCTTTAGGATCTTTTGTTGTATCTTAGGTTAAGTTTGATTTTTATATTTCTTTTAAGTCTTAGTCATTTCTTTACTTGATTTAATATTAAGTCTTGTATCTTTATTATAGTATTTTGTATTTGTTTAAGTCAAAAAATTATGTTCGTTAAATTTCAATTTTGTCAAGTTTCTTAGTGTCTGTGTCTTATTTAGGGTTCTCAGTTGGTCTTGTATGTTTGTGAATTTTTTTTTTGCATTTTTGAGTCAAAAAAATCAAAAAATATGAGTTTCGATTTTTTTTAAGAGTCGTTTGATTTTTTATGTTATTCTTTTGTGTTCTTGTCATTTAAGAGTTTTTAAGTTGTTCTTGAATTAATAAAATATCAAAATCACCAAAAAAAAAACGTTAGAGTTGTTCTTGAGTCAAGGTTTGGATTTGAGGACAAATCCTTTTGAGGAGAGATGGAATGATGTGATCCAAGGTACGAGAATTGGATATTATCCAAGTCTAAAAACAGAGTTTCAAAGTTTTAAAAAGCCCAAAATGCTAAAAATACATCAAGAAAGAGGTTGTTAGTCAAATTCCATCAAAGAGTTTTAATTGAAGATCATCTTGGTAATGACAGTGAGATTTGCGCAGTCTATGTATTTTGGCTATAACTTTCTCATACGATATTCGATTAGGATGATTCAAGTTGTGTTAAAAAGAGGACTCAATGATCTACAAATTTGGAATATAAGTCAAAGAAAAATTCTGACTCATTTCTGATCAAAATTCGATCATAATAAATCCCTATAATTTTTATATTATAAGTTTAATTTATGTTTTATCTAAACTTTAATGTTAATTTAAAGCTCATGTATGAAATTTAAGTCTTATTTAGCTTAGGATTTAGTTTTATTAGCTCAATTATGATTTCTTTTAAGTATTTTAGTTTAATTAGCTTTTCTTATTTAAGTTAACTTAGGATTTTATAATGGACTATTTAAAGGTGCATATAACTTGTAACTTTGATAGATGATTTTGAATAAAGAATAGTCATTAGCGTTCTAACACCCAAGTGCGTATGAGAGTGGATTCTCTTTTGGTTCTTAACTGAACCCTTATCAAGACTTATCAAAGATTGACAATCTTTATGGCGTATCTAAATAACTAGTAAGTTTTCTTTCAACCATTCAGAAAATGATTTTCAAAGACAAATTTCTTAAGGGTTCAATCTGATCTTTGAAGGATTTTGTTCTTATAAAATCGTGATTCACGATTCTTGGGGTTCGCTCAATTACATGGGGTTGTCTAGGAATCAATCCTATGGTGGTTTCCGTTTAGATCTGTATTAATTAATATTGCATTCAGATTGGAAGACCAGTCAAGGCCCGTAATTTATTTTATACTAATTAACTTTAGGTGTGAATTTATTTTTCTATCGGTTATAAAATATATAGTGTATAAATTCTTTTATGCTATTCGATTTTATTTTAACTAAACTTAAATCTTAATTATTTCAAAATAATTATTCGAACTAAAATCTCAATATTATAATTATATCGCTAGCAATAATACATGTTTGCGTCTTCTCACCTCATTTATACAAATGAATCTTCAAAAAGAAAAGGCTTTCATTTTTGTCCTCCTCCCAACTCACCTTCCTGTAAGCCCACATCTCTTTTATCTTTTTCTCTCAGATTCATTTTCTCTTCTGCAAGCCTGAATATAAATTAGTCTTGTAAGTACACTCATACAAGCCTTGATTCTATTGTAAACAAAGCCTGTAAGTAATGAGTGTAAAAGAGAATTACTCAGAATGAGAGGAGGGTTTAAAGGTAGCTGTTATTTTTCTGCATGGCCACCAATAGGAGCTCCTTTGAACAACGTTCAAAGAGAAGATAACTGGAAACACTTTGGCAACTCTGTCAATGCGGTGTCGTTTTGTTTTGTTGCCACTGCCATTCTCATTTTCATGTTCTTGGTCATGGCTATTTTTGAGAGATTCCTTAGACCCACTTCGGCAAATGGTAACAGCAGTCGTGGTGATCTTGAGTCCCAGCTGGGTTTCAATCCCAAGCTTGGCTATCCATCTCCTAAAGTAAGTGTTAAGTCATTTACACTTGTGATGCATTTCTGGGTTGTCTATTTTTTGTTTTCTGTTTGTTTAGAATTGTATATTTTGTGAGTAAATATGAAATGTTGAAGGGGTCCTTTGATTTTCTTTGAAGATGGTGCCTAAAGTGGTTGTTATTTTTTTTTTTTTTGCCCAGATGTAAAATTTGAGGGAAATGTAGTTCCTTCTTCAGTTTTGACAGCTTTGTTGGTTATTTTGATTTATGCTAATATTGATGATTTTTGTTCTGACATAAAGTTTTGGTGCTTAACATTCTCGTTTATGATCATTAAAGTTATTTTTCCCCCTTTTTCCTGTTAATTTTCACTCATTTAGTCATTTATGCTTTTTACTCGGTCCTCTTTGTTTCAGGGGTTCTAATCTTAAAGCTGACTAATTTGTAAATTGTAAGGATTGATCATCAAGCATCTTTTCATCAAGCATCTTTTATAAGTGGATGTTCATCAATGTTCAATCTTTTTGGTTGTCCTCTGGAATTTTCTTTTTGTGCCACAATTCAAATTTCCCTTTTTGCTCTGAAATATTTTATAGCTTTCCCTGCCTTTTTTTTAAAGGAGCTATCCCTGTTTCTTCAAATCTAATCCTTTTTCTTGATAACCCAATTTGCCATTTATAACAGATATAGAAGATTCATACTAACCATCTCACTGTTTCTCTTCTATGTCAAAATTTTCAATGCAACACAATACATTTTTTTTTCTCATTTTAACTCAGAAATCAAGATAATTAGCTTATTGTTTTATCCTATCTTTTTTCTTTTTCCTTTTTTAAGAAAGATTATTCTCTCCGGGGACCAAAGTTTATTCCAGTGTCAAAAGCTAATATTTCCTTTAGAGTATTGTGGTAGCTTATTATGTTTTCCCTTTCTCAGCAGCATTTCCATAGTTGAGTTTCATCATTTAAAACCTGTCTGTTGAATAGTTGGTGTCACACTTAAGAGTCTTAGGAATAGTTGTTCTTGTTGCTGTTTAAACCTATTACATTTACATGGTGGTCATCAATCTCATCATCAATGACTCTGTCCCTATTGCATGCCGTGTCCGGGATTCAGGGACAAGTTCTCTTTGTGGGGAAGTCTGTCGTTTTATTTTCTAAATTAGCTGTACATGTAACTAGCGCATTGGGCAGCACTTGGATTATAGTCTGTAGATAATTGTTTATGTGATTATATGCTTTTATGATATGCCATGATGATTGGAGTCTTGGAGATAGCCAATACGAGTATATGACTTGAGGGTAATTTTGATTTTGAGTATCCTATGATGGGTCCTGCTAGATGCAATGCATCATCAGTCTCCCAAGTGCAATAGCTTTCTTGATTAACCTACTAAACCCAGCCTATTGTTTAATACAAGGCATAACTTCCTAAACGGAAGTTTCATTAACTTTCTGAATTGATCCAATGCTGATTAGTTAGTAATCATCTGTTTACTGTAAAATTATATGTAGCTGAGGACTTTAAGGAAAATCTTATGTATAGATTATTATATATGATGTGATCATGCTGACTGTCAGCTCTTAAGGGTTTCCATGTGAGCCATCCGTCGATAGGCTTAATCGCCACACTTAATGTGATATTCTACTTACGGACCAATGTTAAATGTACTCTCCACTCAGACAGTATGTTCCCCAAAGGTTTTTTTTAGGATTATCAGTTGCAGGGCACTGTATTTTTGTTTTGGTGCTAGAAATTTATACTTAATTTCTATGGACTATTATGCATCAAAGAGATTGGGTTGGCCATGGAAATGAACAAATCAGTTGATGTGATCTGCAAAAGCTTATAGGCCGAATGACAGTTTGAAACATTAACAAATAGCAAAATACTATTGCAAATTGAGCATAATTTGTGTGGCAATTTACCTAAATTATTACCATTTTACGAAGCGGGCCTCAGAGCATGAAAATGTAAAAGGTCTAGTACCCAATCAATTGCTTAGACTAGCAGTGCATGCTCAAACCAACAACCAAACTGATACTCTTTGACTGTTATTGTAGTTTCTTGCTGCAATCTTGCCCTTCCTCTAGATCTAAGGCTTTTCTGAATGTGTATTGGTTGTTTTGTGACAATCCATACTTGCAGTTCTTGAAAGGGTTTGAAACTTTTTGACAGTGCTGTTTACTTGTGGTTTTCATCTTTAGTGGTCAGTGTGTGTGTAGGAGCTCACAGCTGAATCATTTTAGTCATCCGATTGACCAGAAAGCTCACTCCTATTCAAAAATCAATCATCTGTTCTGACTAGTGCTTTCTTCTAGAAGATTAATCAATTCATATAGTGGTGTAGCCAGAACATTGATTTAGTGGGGGCAAAATTTGATTTTCACAAAAAACATTTATGGATACTCTTCATTTTAGCAGGTAAATCAAAATTATCTCAATAAAAAATTATATTTTTCATTAATTTGTAGGACACATTTAATAAATTTTCGAATTGAACAGGAGCAATTGCCCCGCTCACCACTTAGTGTCTCTGCCACTAAATCCATACATTGTCTACCCTAGCCTGGATGGCTGCGGTCATCCTTTTTACTTTTATATAAAAGATATTACTGGTAGCTGGAATTAACAAGAATATGGTTTGTGAGTTATTCACATGTAACTTCAGCCTTCAGATTATGTGAATCTGTAAATACTATATAGGGTAATAAAATAAAATAAAAATAAACGCTTTTCTTTTCTCTCAACCTATGCTTGCACGACCGCTTCCTTTTTCCTTAATGCAATGATGTCATGGTGTATGCAACTTTTCTTGCTCTTTTTCTTCACCTGCTGTTTGCTCCAGTAAGTTTTTTGTGAATCATTCAGCAAGCTGCTTTTCATCTTATCTACTTATGTTGTTTTCGTAAACTTCGTCATTTTTGTTTACTATTTGGTAATAGTAGGAGTGCAATCAGTACAAGAAAACACATGCATGCTTTTCCAATGGTTTTTCAAATATCCATTGATTGTAAATTTATTGGTTGATGCAACATGCCCTGTAATATCAATTTCAAACTTTTGCATTTGGTTTTTTTATCAATATGATCAGTCTTGATTTCTTGTTATGCATTTTGACTGGGTTTTTTTAATTTGAATTGGAACTCAAAGCTCCATAATCTCAACCATTCTATTGTTGTAATTTCTACAGATGACTGTATATGCCAATGGTGTTTCTGTGTTGATGCCTGGAGACAATATCCCTACCTTCATTGCACACCCAGCCCCGGTGCCTTGTCCGCCCGAGCCAATCTCATCACTTCCACACTATCAGCACAACCCATTATCCAATCCTCTATCTAGCTCCAATTGAAGCTCGAGCTCAATACAATAAGACTCGACATGAAAAAATCTATTTCCAGATTATGAATGAAGGAATATTAATTACAGACGACACTCAAGCAGGCTCCTTTTTCGATCTTTTTAGCCATTTATGATTTGTATAAATCACCAGTTGGATGGGTCTGGCATCTGGCGTTGGCATGTCGGAAACACAACTTGTGTAGCAGACAGGGCTTGTACCCTGATTCACCTATAGCTAGCTGTATCTTTCTGCCATCTACATGTTCAAAATTTGTGCTTGCTGATCCTTAAAGATAGCTTGCATGGCCTATCAATGGATCACTCTACCTGTGAAAAAACATTTGAGGATTGTAATTGTTGTCGAGTTCAAGCACAGTTTTTACCTATATATGCAAATTCTTATTGGGATAGACTAGATAGATACATTGATTGTACTACCTAAATTTATAGGAAGCATTATCTCAGAAATCTACTCTCATCTCTCCAGAGAGATTTATTCATATATCTATATTTTTATAGGATAATTAGTTTAGACCCCGCGCAATGCGAGGGTTATTTTGAATAAAATATGTTTGAAGATATATTTTTTTCGTGTATATATTTATAATCAGTGTTCTAAAACGCGCAAGGCGTTAGTCGGGCGGCGACCCAGTTCCTAGCATCTAAGGTCCCTAGGCAAGGTCTAGGAAATTAATCGAAAATAGAGAATTTTCACAATTAGGTTTAAGATTTGGTGATTTTGACAAATCAATCACAAGGAAATGTTGTTTGAGCGATGGGTAAAATTTATATAGAGTCAATTTAATGAGAAACTAACAAAAAATGAAGAAATTATAGTTATTTTAAATTAGGGTTTATGCATCAAATTAGGGATTTTTAAAATTGATGAGTTAGAGAGTTATTTATGTAAAATTAAGGTTAGGGTTAGGATTATGGTGTAAAATTCGACCAGAAATTAGCTTCAATTTCAAATTATGAGTCGGTCAACGGAGGTCAATGGAGTTGACTGATGATTTTGCGGTCAAAATTTATCAGAATGAGCAGAAAATGCCGCCCATTCCGGCGGCGTGTTTTAGAACATTGTTTATAATAATAATATTTCAATGAAAATGTTGTAAAATTTCTCATAAAATGTGTTATACCGCCACTCGAACTCGATCCGATAACTATCCATTCCAGTACCAATAACTTTCAGTGAAATATGTGAATGTAAAAACATCAAGTTTTGTTTCAGCATGTTCTCAGTTGGATAAAATTTTCCTATTACTTATATGGTTTTGAAGGATTGTAATTTTATTTTATCATATTTTTCAAATGTCTATTGTTCATACATGCATATCAACCATAGAATTGGAACATGTTAACACCACATTAAAAAAATCAACCAATTCTGAAATAATTGTCTGAATTAAGAACAATAAGGAAAAAAAATTGATTGATTGAATCTCCTAAAATTAAGGAGAGAATACTATTAGGTTTAGAAAATATAATGGTATTTATGATATATGATGATATGATAGGATATGATAGGATATGATAGGATATGATAGGATATGATGGGACTTTTAAGGATAAGAGTAACGGTGGGCAAGGGGCTCCATTTATGTGTGTTACTGAAAATGCAGAAGTTGTAAGGGACCATGTCAACATAATGGCCTCAGATTTTGAACTTTTGAATCTCAAGACATTCCTTATTTTGTCCATGGAATTTATTTTGATGACATTAAAAAATATCGTTGTTTGTTTATAATGAAAGTGAAGAGCAAAAAAAACAGTTCAAAGCAACAGATGCCTTTGCCCATATTTTTTCTATAACAAGTAACAGCTAATTACAATAGAATTAGGACTTCTACTATATTATATTTTCCTTAATTGCCAACCGCTACAAAATTGGATTTCCCTCCATCCAAATTTTTATTGGTTTTCTCAATTGTTTTCCGAGGGTCAATTACAAAAAAAATAATAATAATTAGAAATGTGTTGCGAAATTTTGATAGCATGTGGATGAAAGAGTAAGAGAAAGAGCAAGACACATAAATTTAAGTGGAGTAAATTTTACTTGAATTAATATTACATCACTTAAATATTAACTCCAAAAAATAAAAAGATATCTTGTGACTTCGGAGGCTTCCAACATGCTTCGCTACGCATAACGATCTCCAATAACTAATCAATCTATTTACAATAACAAAATGCTCACATGTTTATTGTTTGAAAGAATGAAGAATATGATGTTAACGATTGTTTTTCGTTCGAATGGTAAAATAGAAAATTCGCCTCTCGAATAAACCTCAATCAAATAGTGAATTTGTTTTATTAGTAAGGAACCACATAAATTTAACAAGCAGACAGGATAAACACATAGATTTTACGTGGTTTGGTGGAGAATGGCTTCTACCTACGTCCACATGAGAAATAAGGAGATTTTATTATGTCTCGGGGTCAAGACCGATCCGAGTTACAAATGGGGGGAGATCACAAATACAATGATAAAATATTTCGGGTCTTAACAAGCGTGGTAGAGCTCTCATAAGTGGTCGGGTGAATAACTAGCTTTCTCTCTCTATCTCTAACTCTTAAACTCTCGATTTTACAAGTAGTGAGATGTAAGATTTTCTAACCCTTGAAATAGTGTCTTGAACCTATTTATATAGACTCTCAAAGATACTATTTCATCGACGCTGATTTTAGTCAATGTCACTAGGTCATCATTACAAACACTTTCTTCATCAATCACCATCAATCCGGCCAATCAGATTAGCTCAATCATATGCCACTGCACCAGCCTAAGATAGTCTATGACGGCCTCCAGCCGCCTATGGCAGTTCTTTTTTGCCACTACACCGGCCTATAGACAGCTAGTAGGGTATATCTTTAATATAAATTGTTGTTTTGCTTTAGTCATCATTAGCCTTCAGGAAGCACACCTTCCCATTTATGGCATACGTCATATGGCTCCAATACTGGTCGGCCTGTGATCCCATCTTCGTTCCTCGGGTCGGGATACCAAGATAGATAATACTTGTCAAAGCCCTGCTAATGTGAACCCGATAAAACCTGCCTTGTGAACCCACGAAAAAATCAGACAAAACCCAAGAACGCTATTACGATCAGGAATGGATGACTAAGACCCGTTAAGAACCTGTCCCAAGAACCCTAGTTGCAAGATCACGCCACAAAGAGTTGCAAGCTCTTTGATGAGTTTAAGTTCTTGAAGTTTAAGAACAATAAGAGAACCAGCTCTTACAATCTCGAAATTTATTGATAATCAAAAAGTGCCCAAATTAATGACATAATGTTACTTATATAACAAACGAATGAAAATCCTAAAAGCTAAGATAATAAGAATCCTAATCTAATAAGCTAAAGTGGCGCCCACTCAAGCCCACAAAATCTAAACTACCACACACTATTAGACATGTGCTTTCCTAGCTAAACTAGGAAACCCTAAATCTACCCTTAAACACACACCTCCCACATGCAAGGTACATGCACATTTGCTTCCAAATCTAAATAAAAAGGCTTTAAAATAAAATAAAATAAAATAAAATAAATATCTAGTCCTTTTACATTAACCAAAACATACATAAATAAACTATCTAGTCAGAATCGAAAAAAAAAAAAAAAAAAAAAAAAAAAAAAACTATCTAGTCAACATCTCCAATGGCTTGTATAATGTTAACCATGACAGGTTCTTCATATGACAAACTCATCTTCAATGTGAAAGTCTTGACAGTAGTATTGGCAGTCTCGGTCATCGTCTCCTTTACAAGTCCAAGTATTGCTTCATTGATTTCTTTAGTCGTAGACCTTGTGATAGGTCTCACTAGTACTGGCAAAGGATCCTTGACTTGTCGTTCTATTGCAACTTCTCCTTGAACCTCATCACTTGGGTCAGTTTCACATGTAGAGACCTCATCGGGTCATGTCCTACAAACTGTCAGACAACCACCAGGGCCGGTCCTGAGTTTTTGGGTGCCCGGTGCGAAAGCTCAAAATGTGCTCTTTTGATAATTTGTTTGTAAAAATTACCTACAATGATATAACAAAATTTTCCGATCAAAATTATCATTCCAACATATATTATATATTATCGGCCAAGACATAAACCCATTTTCAAGTTTGACATAGCAACTAAGTTTATTGCATAACTCAATGACTTATGACAACTCATCACCTAAAGCATAAATACCTACAATGCTTAATAATGCAATTCCAACCAAAATTTCATGAATTTTCGAAAATGAGCATAAAGGTTACATGCTTATAAGTTAGAAAACTCAATTAATCTAAGGAAAATAGAAATAAACTTATTAGGGCTGAAGAGAGCATGAAGAATCAATAAATCCCACTCTTTATTGGACAAAAGTTTACAAGAGAAAAAGGAGCTAGAGAGCTTTCATGAGTTTTTTTTAAGAGAGATGATGATGAATAGTGCATCTCACGTTTTTATTCACAAAAGGGAGATATTTAAGTAATAAAATATTAATAAAAATTTAAACATTTGGTGCCCCTAATGACTGTTGGGCCCTGGACAGTTGTCTTTGTGGCACTGTGCCAGGGCCGGCCGTGACAACCACAAATCCATACTTGCTTCATCTTCAATGCCCCTTGAGAGAATTTCTCTGTACCATATGGTTGGGTCTTCCTGCCAAATCTCATCTATCACTCTTTATTCGCTATCTCTTGTGGGAGAAAGTCCCAGCTCATATTGTGATCGAGTAACTCTTTATTCCATTTCTCACTTCTGAGTCTTTGTGCCTTTACTGTTTACTTTCAGTTAAATATAATTTCTCTCATACCGATAATAGTTTTAAAAAACCATCATCGGATTTGTGCGCTTTTTACAGAAAAAACTTACAAGTACTTTTTAAAAGATGTTTCGTACAAAATTAATGCATTATTTGGGCTATACGAATATTTTCACGTACTTTTCAATGATCAGTGTCCAAAAAGAAAAAAACAAGCAGTAAAGATTTTGAACTATTGGGATCCTGGAACTGGAAGCCAGCTTATAGATAGCCCTAGCCCATATAGCTTAAGCTTATGAACAATGTCACGAGACATTACCAGCATTGAAATCACGAGCCCTTTTTGCTTTAGTTGTTAGTTGTTACCCTTTTCATCATTCTATTTATTGTTACTTTATTTGTCATCAAAGTGAACAAAATGCTCTGCAATTAAATTCTATAAATAGAACTGGGTATATACGATTCTCTGATTTCAAATCTTTCAAATAAAAAATTGAGATAACAAAATCCAAAATCTCTTTCCCTGTACGGCATCCACTGACTGATTGAGTTATCTCAGTTCATTTCTTTACGTATCGAAGTGACCAAACCCATCAATTCACTTTCCTCTTCACATTATAAAATAAAAAATATCGTGTGGACCGGGTTGAGAGACACGAGACGCTGCCCCAATAGCGAACCAGGCTCGGATCGGTCGGGTTTGATCCGGTTCACTTTGGATCTAACGCGTACAAGCTAAGCTAGCATGTTATTGGCGTGGTTTGCCGGCAAGGGTATTGAGTTGAGGAGAATATTGAGTGTGGGTTGGGTTTTAATTTTATGATTGTTTTTTTTTTTCCTGAATCTTTATTCGCCAACAATAGAAGTGAGATATTTAGGTGGGTCCTTCAAGTATGTGAATTTGACTTTCGATCTAGTCAATTATTAGGAAAAAATAATATGTAATTTTATATAATTAAGTTGTGTCCTAACAAGATTCAGAGTTTTAAGATTGTTAACTTTGTAATCAAACAATACAATTATTTTTATTAATGAAATGTTTCATTATCAATCAAAAAAATTACGTGGGACCCTTTTTTTAATAATTATCAGGATTGTGATTTATTTTTATAATTACCCATCAAAAACCTTTATTGAATTCTTTTACTGTTACACAACAAAGACATAACAAGTATAAATATATCAAAAACTTAATGAATAATTATTGAAAAAAAGTTAAAAGGGACGAAAGACATTTCCCTATTATTATCAAACTAAAGAACTGTAGACAAAAGTTATTATTCAAAAATTTCAGAGAAAGATAAAACATTCCAAGGATACAAGTGGGTTTTCAAGTGTCTCATTTGTACCACAATTCTCATTATTATCATCATTATTACTCGCCCTCTCGCCCTCCATTGTTCTGCTACTGTTAATCCTGGTGCCATTATAACTATTCTCAATCGGGCCGGATCTGACTCGACCCGGAGACCGGTTTACCCTCCTAGTTGATGGGCTCTGACCCATTGTAGCAGATGATCTAGTAGCCGTAGCTGGGGACCTGGACCTTCTTCTGAAATTTTCCCCTGGGTCCCTCCTTCCCGAACCACCTTTCAACGCTGACCCATTATTATTGCCAATTCTTCTAGCGGGTGATTGGTTCATGACCCGGTCCCTTTTGAACCCGTTTCTTGTCGGCGGCGGCTTAGCTGGAGATCTACTCATCACTCTTTGCCGTTGCCTCACTTCTTGCTCCTCCTCCTCCTCTTCATTGTCTCTCTTGTCAGTAACATTCGTCACCGTCGACACGCTCTCGCTGATGCTGACGCTGCAAATCTCAGACCCTTCAGACATAATCTCCTCATTGCTGCCCAAGTTTTGCTTTTCTTGGATCTTGCCAAAGGCTTCAACTTTCTGAGCACTAAAAATCTTGGCTTCTTCTTCTTCTTCTTCTTCTTCTTCTTCAAGCAAATCTTGTTTCATTTCAGCAGCAAAAATTGGTTCTTGTTTAGGTAGTGGTTTTGGTTTTGGGGTTTCAGAGAGAACTTCTTTGACAGTTTCTTCTTCAACAGAAGGTGGTGGAGCTCTAGTCTCAATAGAAGTAGAACCCACGTGTTTCTCTGGAGCTGAACCTGCTGGGGCTTCAGTGTTGGTGCTGCTCATGCTCATACAACAACCCATTTCTGAGATTACACTACTCTGGTCACCGGACACGGCGGAGATGGAGAGGATTTGTAAAGACTAATAGACGAGTAGGTGGGATGTGTGAAAATATGAAAATGGGAGTTGTTAGTGACAACTATAACACATTACTCAAAACTCAATGAATTGAATTTAATGTAAGACCCTCTTCAGTTAGTAATACTGACAACCACCACATACAAACTTTAAATGCCAATTTTAAGAAAAAATGGGTATACAAATTTATAGGGGTTTCGATTTTTCAGAAATTAAGATAAAAATATATATATGAAATATCAGGGTGTAATATTTAGTATTATATTTTTAATAATAAAATATTATATTTTAATCTAAAAATATATTGGAAAATAATAAATAGGTATAATGAGTATTATATATAACATTTTACTACATTACTAAAATATAATTTTTTTTTATAAAAATATAATAGTAAAATGTATTTTTTTTTTTTTTTGTAAACGTATACAAGTAAAATCTAATTTTTTCTTATAAAGATATAATAATAAAATATAAGGTTTTGTAATAAATATAAAATTAATAAAAATATAATAATAAAATATTATACTTTAATATTTCTTGTATTTATTTATTAATTTTTTGAAATATTTAAATTATTTCCCTCTTTTTTTTTTAGTACAATATAAATTTACATATATATAACGTATATCTAAATCTACTAGGACACTGAATACAAATATTTTATAACATATTCAAAATTTTAATCTATTAAAATTAGATATTCACTCGCATAAATATGAAGAGATTATTTTTGACTCCCTAACTTAATTTAACTCTCAAAAAAACCGAAACATTTCGGTGAACCGTTTTAAATTTGGTTGATGCTTATAACCCGTGAAATGACAAACCTTTTTTTGCATTTTTTGTTCGTTTAGGCTAAAATTTTTGGCTCTCAAGATCTCTTAATTCAATCGGGAGATGAGAACTGAATCAACCGAGCCAATGACAAATGGGTTAAAGATGTGTTGATAGAGGAAACTCAACTCAAATTTAAAGATGGAAAAACTGCTCAGTTACTACCTGGCGAAATCGCCTAAATTGTTTTTGTTAATTAATATAATATTAAGTTATAGAGAAAAGTTTTAAATTATAAAAAATATCTGAAAAAAAATATCTAAAAATCTTCCAATTTTAATTTTCGAGTTTTATTTAATGATACTTGTGTGAAAAAAAAAAGAATTTAATTAGAAATAACGAAAAAGTATGAGAATATACTTTGATTTAAACAAATTATTATCATGATAATAATAACATGATCCTTAATTTGTTATATTTTCTTAAATAATATATTTTTTTTTAATCAAAACATAGATCTTGAGAGATGAATTTTAGTTTTCTTTTTTAAATTCTCAGTCATATAAAATATAAATTTTACCATTTCCAGTTAGTTTATGATTAATCTCTTATCATTTTTTATTAATCAAAAATCGCTTTTGAAGTTATTTTCTACAGATTTTTTATTAGACTATCCAACCGAGATGAGACTTGGCTCTCCTACTCGTAGGGTTAGTCTACTACTTTTTTTGGAATCACTGGAAATCCCGCCACCAAATCACTTCTTCCGGACTTAAACGAAACAAGTAAAACCTCCGGTTGTCTCAGGCTCTTATAAGAAACGCACTTCATGTATTCGAACTGTTAGGAAACATAATCCCTAATATATTTACATGTTTGTCCTCTTAGGATCTAACCATACATGTATTACTAGTCCTAGATTTATTTACATGCTAATTGAAATAAATCTATATTAACCACAACACAATTGCATACATTTTATGCTTGTAGAGACCTCTTAATCAAACTTAATTGATTGCTTAACTCAATAAGTAAATGGTCTTATTTATAGGAGGGAAATCAAGTCACTATTAGCTCACATGCATGAATTACTATTAATCCTTGATTACTATTTAATCACATGCATTGATTACTATGTAATCACATGTATTTGGATGCATAATGACTTTCTCTAACCCTTCCAAAAATGTTACCATCATTGGTGTACCATATGTTCCCCATTTAACATTTTACTAATTGTTGTCACTTAACAACTCTTGTTGTTACTTAATTATTTGATTAACAACTCTTGTTGTTTACTTAGTAATGAAATCATTACTAATTGTTGTTATTTAACAACACCACATAATTAACTTAATAATTTCCAACATGAAATTATTATAATTGTTGTTATTTAACAACACCAAATAATTAACAACAATTAATTTCCAACATCTCCTACTCACACATGATGGGATCAACAATTTTTATTATCTCTACAAGAATAATTCATACTTTGCAATTGTGTCGTGCGACCAGCATACTTCGAGAGCTCACTTGCTATACATCTGTTAGGAATATATAGCCGCTCGAAAAATGGATAGAACCATAGTGGATTATGTATGCAGTATCCTCGATCATTTATCACATTAAATCTCTCTCGATCTCTTTTCGAATTTAATATTTATTTTATATTCACAATCATGTTTGATCACATAGAATAACATAATTGGTCGACCAGTGAATACAAGCTAATGTGATATTACTCATATAATGATCTTTCTCCTTTCTCAAATCTCTCAACTTTGATTCAATTCGCTTTTCCAGAGATGTCCTTTCGGATCGAATCTCTCATGATCCTTCTGTAACATTCCAAGATAGCAATCATCAAATCTAAGTTTTAAGAAGCAGACAAGAGTCTAAAGGGTACAATTTGAGATTGAAATAATCTCAAGAGTCTCACACAATATCAAGACTGAGATCTTTACTTGTATTACCCTCAATAGCCGCAAATGTACACATGGTATAAAAACATGTGCTACGGTATTCTCTCATTTCCCATGGAGCGCATGTCTCATAAAATACCGTACATATTATAGTTCAGACAAACACAATGTCTAACTCATAACTTACATTAAGACAAGTAAGGTGAAATAAACTTATTCACCTTAGGTCATATCACAGAGAAAGTGACCTCATAACGACATTACTTAATTTTCAAGCTTGAGCTCTCTAAATTATCACTCAGATAATTAGCTTAAAAATTTGTCTCATCTCCCATTAACACAAAGTAATGGAGGCGATTGCCCGTGTGAGAGGGCCAATCATTCACTTGTCCGACATACTTCTCATACTAACTAATAGTATATTTGTTTAAACATGTATCAATATAATAACATGTAAGCATTGAACACAAATATCAATGAGTATTAACATTAGTAAACATTATTTGGGAAAAAATACATATCATAATATGTAAGCACATTAACATCTACGCAATTCCTGAGTTTTTACATGTCTAACAAGACATCTCTAGGAACAGGCTTGGTCAATGGATCTACTACCATTTCTTGCGTAGAAATGTATTTCATGTTTACCTCTTCTCGTGCAACTATGTCTTTCACAAAGTTATATTTGGTATCTATATGTTTCGTTTTACAATGGAATTTTGGGTCTTTTGTGTAGGTTATCGCTGCTTCACTATCACAGTTAACTAATACTGGACCAGAAGCTTCATTTGACATACCCAAATGATCCAAGAATCTTTTCAACCACACAGCCTCTTGTACTGCTGATGAAAAGGCCACAAATTCAGCCTCCATTGTGGATAAGGCTATACAAGATTGTTTCTTACTGCTCCATGAAATGGCATTGTTTAGCAAGAAAACAAAATCGGAGGTAGATTTTCTTTCATCTAAATCTCCTCCCCAGTCAGCATCAGTATAGCCTCTCAATTGCAGATCATTTCCTTGATAACACAATGAGTAATCAGCTGTCCCTCTCAGATACCTAAATATTCTTTTAACTGCTTTCCTAATGTGCTAGTCCTGGATTGGATTGGTATCTACTTACCATTCCAACAGCGAAACAGATATCAGGTCTTGTACACAACATTGCGTACATTAAACTTCCAACTGCATTTGCATAAGGAACTTTCTTCATTTGTTCCTTTTCCTGTGGAGTTTCAGGACACAATCTACGACTCAAAGCTTCAGTTTTCGTGATAGGAGTATCAATGGGTTTGCAAGCCTGCATTTGGAAGCGTTCAAGAATTTTCTTTATATATGACTCATGTGAAAGAGATAATAAATTCTTTGAACGATTTCTTGAGATCTTAACCCCAAGAATATATGCAGCTTCACCCATATCTTTCATCTCGAAGTTAGATGATAACCATTCTTTAATGTGTTTTACAAACTCCTTATCATTTCCGGCTATAAGTATATCATCCACGTACAAAGATAAGATAATGAACTTATCTTTATCTCTCTTGGTGTACACACAATGATCTTCATCTATCATTGTGAAATCATTCGAAATAATTGTATTGTGGAATCGTATTGAGACCATATATAGACTTTAAAAGTCTACATACTTTCTCATTTTCATTTTCTTTTATGAAGCCTACTGGTTGTTCCATTTAGATTTCTTCATCAAGTTCTCCATTGAGAAAAGCAGTCTTTACATCCATTTGATGTAATTCTAGATCCATACTTGCTACTATAGCAAGAATCAAGCGAATTGAGGTAAACCTTACAACAGGTGAAAAAGTCTCTTCGTATTCAATTCCTTCCTGTTGCGTATACCCTTTTTCCACAAGTCGTGCTTTATATCTTTCGATATTGCCATCGGCATTATGCTTTATTTTAAGAACCCATTTGTTCTTAACAGCTTTGCGTCCTTTGGGTAGATCAACCAATTCCCAAACTTGGTTGGACCTCATTGACTCCATCTCTTCTTCCACTGCTTTCATCCATTTTTCCTTAGCAGGACACTGAAGAGCCTCTCTTATGTTTCTAGGTTCTTCATCATCTTGAGGTAGAATCATAAAGGTTTCTCCTTCGATATCGAAACGACGTCGAGGAATGCCTATACGATTACTACGTCGCAATTGTGATTCTAGTGGTGGAACTGATTCCTCACTTTCGATATTATTCCCATTTGGATTGTGTACAACACTCCCACTCGGATCACGTAAATGAGACTCGTGTGAAACTAATTCATCATTTTGAGATTCATGTGAAACAGATTCATCATGTTTTCTCAAATTTCTCTCATCACTCACACTTGAATTAGGTAAACCCGAGTGTTCACCAATCATGTGATCCATGTGATCTTGAGTTTCATATAGAGATAAATCTTGACCTATCTCTCCCTGCTTAGGAAAATCATTTTCTAAAAATGTGATATCTCGTTATTCAAATTCTGTCACGCCTCCACTTTCATGTTCACCTATGCAAACATATCATTTTTGATTGTTCAGAATATCTTATGAAGATACTCTTTTTTCCTCTCGGGCCTAACTTTCCATGTTCGTGAGAACGCACATGAACATAAGCGCACAACCTCAAGGTTTTAGAAAGTGAATATCTGGTTTACGACTTGTCCATAACTCATATGGTGTGGTGGACACAGATTTAGATGGCACTCGGTTAAGTACATATGTGGCAGTTAATAATGCATCACCCCAATAGGTTATAGGCAAATTTGCTTGTGCCATCATAGACCTAACCATTTCAAGAAGAGTTATATTTCTTCTTTCCGCAACACCATTTTGTTGAGGAGTAGCAGGAGTAGTCAACTGACGACTAATTCCTTTTTCATCACATAATTCTCTGAACTGATCAGATAAGTACTCACGACCACGGTCAGTGCGTAGTGCTTTAATTTTCTTGTCTAATTGATTTTCTGTAAAATTCATAAATTTCTTGAAACATTCTAATGCTTCAGATTTATGAGCAATCAAATAGACATAACCAAAGCGAGTAAAATCATCTATAAATGTGATGAAATAAGATGCTCCATGCCTTGCCCTGACATTCATTGGACCACAGATATCTGAATGAATTAATTGTAATGGAAATTCTGCTCTAGTCCCTTTTCCAAATGGTTTTCTCTCGCAGTTTTTCCTGCCAAGCAATATTCACAGGTTGACAATTCCACATTCTCAATATTTCCCAGAAAGCCTTCTTTGGCTAATCTGTTCATTCTTTGCTGGCCAATGTGGCCAAGTCTAGCATGCCACACAGTTACATCACTATCATCACTGACAGATGAAGTAACAAACGAAAAAC